>VZRV01008273.1:114363-145562 GCA_013398115.1 Falcunculus frontatus | reverse complement strand
GATTGGCCGCGGTCGGGGCGAGCCGCCCAATGCGCGGGGGCGCGGCGGCTCCGGACACGCGGCCCGCGGGAGTGACCGCCCGGGCCGCTGCCCTTCTCGCGGCCTCGCCACGGAACGTCGCACTGCATAAGCGAACGGCCCCTGCGTCCACGGTGGGCCTTTTGGATCGGCAATAATCGTCAGAAACGTGATCATCAAAGGAACACTTCGGTGTGGTCACGTCACACCCTCCCAAAAGAAGTGTTGCAGCTCTCCCAGCTTGTTCTCCTGCCCAATGGGACACTGAAAGATTTAGGATAATGCTTAGAACTCATTGTAGGTTACGGCTTTCCCGCAGGGGCAACACTGATCTGTGCTCTGGTGACCAGTGATAGGAACCCAGGGAGGGGCAAGAGCTGGGTCAGGGGAGGTTTAGGCTGGATATTGGGAAAAGGCTCTTCCTCCAGAGTGTGGTCGGGTACTGGAACAGCTCCCCAGGGAATGGTCACAGCTCCAGGGCTGCCAGAGCTCAAGGAGCATTTGGACAGCACTTCCAGGCACAGGGTGAGATTGTTGGGGTGTCCTGTGCAGAGCTGGGAGTTGGACTTGTTACCGAAAACCTCTGAAAACGCTGGGAAAAATAAGACTAACGCTGTCTTTAGTGTTAGTGAATAAGGTATTACTTTATTCTTGACCAAGAGATGTTTGTGTGGCTGACAAAGTTCTGACTTCCACACCAACCCATGACACAAATCTTTTTCGCTTACACATTTTTAGTAAACAAAGAAATGAATGTTCATTGGTTCTAAGTTGCATAATTCTCTTTTTCAATTAGTATGCTATCCTCTATTTGTTACTGACTTCTCGCTCTTTATGCCGATCTGGCCCACTTTCATTAGTCCTTTTATCATTTTTTCTCAAATGGGGAGTTTCCAGCTTTCCAGGCTTCAATCTCCTCTGTGTCTTCTGGTTACTCCAACATGTCTTTGAAGGGCCATAAATTTAAGATCCCAGGTGTCCAGTCTTCAACTCCTTCAGGCTCTCTTTATTGGAGCTTGTCAGGATTAGTTTTAGCCAACTTAAGGTTTTGGTGATTTAATGATCAAAGTATCAATAAGTGTCTGTGAAAAAGAAACTTAACTAGTGCTGACTGAAAGTGGGTACACTTGCAATTATTTAAAACAGCTAATTAAAAATTAGTTAGGAAAGTTACATCATTTCCAACAGATGATCCTTGTGAGTCTCTTCGAGCTCGGAATGTTCTGTGATTCAATGATCCTTAGCTTTGCTGTGTTCTTCTGTGTGCAACAGCAGCCGAGTGCTGACCATTCCAGATGTATTCCCTTCTGCCCCAGGACTTGGAGTGAAGGGCAGTGTCTTCCCAGGGCTGCTCTACACAGGCTCCTGCCAGTGAAACACTGGAGCTACAGCCTCACTTTCCAGATAATTCTGACGGTGCAAGCATATGGATGCACAAAATAAACTTACTTGTTTTCTTTCTTGCTACAGAATTATTCCTTGTCATGTTTGTGTTCATGTTTATGGCCTTATCAGCTTGGCCATAAACCAGCAAGCATAAAATAAGGTGTAAAATATTCTTGTTGTTCCTGTCTGTCCGATGGAAAAGCTGAAAAAAAGATCAGAAATGATCTTCAGTAACCTCAGTGAAGCTGTGAATTAAAAGCAATATAACTGTTATAAACTGGCTTAGGCTGCCTATCTGAGTCCATCTTCAATCTCTAATTGATTAAGATTTTTTTAATTATGGTTTTAAGCTTGTTCTAATTTATTTTAAGCTCTCTGCTGAAGTATAATGCAGTCAGCTTTGTCACAGTGGAAAGATATCTAATGTCTTTTGGGGTTCTTTTTAAGTTTGTAAATCTAGCAATGGGGAGAGAGCTTGTCTGGTTGTACTGGAACCCAGGGTCTATGTGACTGTGGAAATTTAACATATCATCTCAATTGTTAAAAAGAGGATACCTAGTTTTTGGGGCTCAGAGAAAGACAGAGGAGTGTGGGCATATTTTGGTTTGTTGCTGCTGCACCTTATACAGGTTCTGGTTTAACAGCTCAGGGTTTCGGTCTCTAAAACTGTTCCTTCACCAGAACTAATGTATGGGAATAAAGAAGAAAAAAGGAAAAAAATGGGATTATTAAACTCTACCATAAGATCCAGACCAAGTTTTTAAATCTTTCTGTTAAAAACATTTAAGACACTGTATATATTTTGTTAGTATGGGTATAGACTTCTGTAGAATACATGTATGTAAGTGTTCAGAGTTTAAAATTTAGAAAAATATTTTGGGTTTTTTTAACACTTGGCTCAATGAACACTCCTGGCTCTATCAAATTTTCCCACTGTAGAAGGTAGTAAGGTAGGTAACGTAGTTCCAATTTGACACACAAACACGTTTTAATTAGTATCCCTGCTTATTACAGGCATCTGCCTGTAATTAAATGGTGCTGTAAGCAGCTACTGGATGGGGTTAGCACATTATAAACTCAGTTCATCAGCTTCCAATGTTCCCTGCCCAAAAACATGCCTGAAACGCCAGTGCAGGCAGGAGTTCAGGAACATTCTCTCATGTCAGGGTACGATTAAAGTTAAATGCTGAGAGAGACTAAAGAACATCAGCTCCTTTTTAAAAGACTAAAAAAACGACCCTTTTATGTGGTATTTCAGCCAGTAACCTGAACCATGGATTTCCTTATGGTCTTGTGCTTCTGAGTTTGGGATGCTGGAGTTGCCTGGTGAGGGAATTGGCAGGATCCAGGGGAAGAAGATGACAATGTATTGCTGAGATATAACTGATGTGTTTTTCCTCCCCTCTTTTCCCAGCTTAGACAGACCATGACAAAATTCTGCCAAGAGCATTTGGCTCCAAAGGCCCAACAGATTGACCAGGAAAATGAATTCAAAGGCATGCGGGCAAGTATTTCATGTGTGGTTCTGAAAGGCTCTCCAGGCTTTGATCTCTGCATTAGTCCAGACAATCCCAGGCCACACCACAGGAACATGTGCGTTAACTTTTCAAACTTAAAAGCCACAGAGAAAACCTTTTTTTGATTTCCTGTTTTATCTTTTGTTACCAACTTTCAGCAACCTGGGGCAGAACCCAGCAATAATAGGAATAATAAAGATTGATAATGGTCTCATTTGGATTCTTATCGTGAGATTTCTGCCTGGCTCTGTTCAGGCTCCTTCTCCAGCATGTGCTTTGTATACTTCCGGCTCAGTCCCTTTCTTGGACATGAATTTCCTCTCAGATTTGCTGTGAAAATATTACATGCAAATGCTGAAATGTGCAGTTTGACTGTTGAGCTGAAACTTGCCTTTCTAATAAACCTAACAAATTGTGTGCCACAGGGTGCTTTGATTGATGGAAATGAGAGATCTGACTATTGGTTTTTATAAGCTCCACAAGACTCAAAAAGCTCCAAACATCTGCCAGGATTTCCCAGAGTTCTGATGTTGGCATTTCCAGGGATGTATGTGCAGCTTTGAAGTGAAGTGTATAAATTTAGCCTGGCATTCCAGATGTCATGCAGAGCTATTGTATGATACTTTTTAAAGTCTCTGGAGATATTCCCTGATAAATATTGCTGGACACCGAGGCCATATGAGGAGCACTCACCTATGTGTCCATCACGTAGCAGAGGAAAGGAGCAGCAGGGAGATGGCCCCAGCAGGACATATGTGGGCCTCCCTGGTGACAACATCCTTTGCCTACTGCATTTTGTCATGGCTGTAACATTCCCATTTTTTAAATCTCCCCCAAGGAGGCTTCCTTGGCTTTAGCTGCCAGCTCCTGATTTACTGGAAGGGTTTTAAAGTGCCAGCTCAGAGCAACACTTCATATTTCCAAGGTTTTGGTAGTGGATAGTTTTATACTATTTCACAAAAATTTTCCTTAGAGTGGGCAAAGAGTTAAATCCTAGCCCATGTCCTTCCAGAATTAAATTTAGGCATGTGAATTTTCACTGAATTCCACAAACTACTCCCGTGTGTAGCATAACTAGAGTCCTTAAAGCTGTGTGGTTTCTCAGTTGCAAGGATGGAGCTGCACTGTGGGAGGAACAGGTATCTATGTATTTGCCTCATTCTCGTGATATCTTGCAGATAAATGGATGTGTCCAGTGAGCTACTTGGGGAAACTTGTTATTCTGATGCCCAGACTGCCAGTTTGGGCTGATTGCTTGTTCTGTATTCATAGGACTTTTGGAAGAAACTTGGAGAACTGGGAGTTCTGGGGATCACAGCCCCTGGTAAGTCTGTTCTCATCTTTTGCCTTCTGATGGGTGATTCCTCAAACAGAAGAGAGACCACTTAAACTCTCACTTTTCAGTTCAGAACAGCCTTGTCTGTGATGTGACGTCCATTTTGTCCTAGCTTTGTGTTTTAAAAAACTCTTTCCCAACTGTTTTTATTCTTCTCTGACTTTGAATTCTTTTTCCTTGTTAGACAAAATGCCTTTCACAATTTAAAAGCACTGCTCAGAAATAGTTTCTCCAGATGTAACTTATGTAGCTCAAACATACATACATTGTGTCTTTCTAATATGAAGCAAATTTTGAAGGAGGAGAGCTAGAGATAAAAGTATCCCAGAACAAACATCCATCTGTAATGGGAGAAGTTAAAGGGTCTGAAATAATGCCCTGAAAAGCTGTGATAACTAATGGAGAGCTGACCACAGCCAACCAGTCGGAAAAAAATCAGGAGAAATCTTATTCAGCCTTGCGCAGGTTAGTGAAAAGTGTTGTGATGAATGTTACAGATGAGTGTGGTTGTGCTGAATGCACCAAGGCAGGGTAATGAGGAGAAGCCCACAGTGGAGAAAAGCAGCTGATGGGGCCTTTCTTTCCCCATGGAAAAGTCTGTTTTCTAGATGTGGCTGTGCAAAGGCTCTGCAGAATCCAGCTGAATAGCAATGCGTCAGAATAATGCCTCTGCCTTGCTTTCAGTGCTGAAAGACTCTGCATTTCTGCTTTCTTTCTCTGTCTTCTTCCCCATTTACTGCTGCTCCTGTTTTTGCTCACTCTTACCTTCTTTCTTCTTTGATGTTGTGCCTGAGGCTTACAGCAGTTTCCCACACTATAAATAAGCCATCCCCTCACGAGTCCTGTCCTTCTTGATTTCCTCAAAGGTTTAGCTCTCAAACCCTCCTACGCCCAGGATTTTTCACCTTATTTTGGATTGTGGAGTTGCGTGTTTCTTTATTAACATTGGTTTTGTTGGAAGAGGTGGAGATTGGGATTTAGGATGTGAAGATCGTGTGGAATCTTAGGAGGGTTTATACAATTAAATGGCATGTTTGGGCTCCAGTGCATCAAGTCTATTAAGGGAACATTTTGAATAACAGTGCTGTTTGTTTTCTTCCTAAAACTAAAAGAACTGTGGTGTTTGTAATTTTCCATTTGTTTCATAAAGTACAAAGTGAAGAAATGTAAATATTTAATTTCCATGGAATGATAATACAGGCATGTCATATACAAAGAGTAGCTTTGAAAGGGCAGCATCATTCATAATCAGAATGATGCCTTGAGTTTAATAAATATCACCTTTATTCCCTCATTTCTGTCTAGTCTCTGTTTCCAGGTAGCCACTTCAGGCATCAACCCCATGGTTTGTGTTATATTAGGAGGTGTCTCGCATTTTCCTGTTCCTCTTGCAGTGCAAAGCAGTCCTGGATTTGTGCTGCTCACAGTTACCTCGCCTTTCTTGAGGCAAAAGCACCAAACCCAGGCTTTCTATAGGAATTAATAAAAAACTCTCTTGGAATTCATGAGAAATTGTTAAGCCCATCTTTTAGGATACTGATAGCAAACCCCTAAACTCAGGTTCGTGGTAGAGAGAGGAAATTTCGGAGGATAAAGAGCCCTGCAGATAAAGGCAGGAGTCACAATGAGGGACATGGGAGGAAAGGCTACACGTGATGCCAGTGGCTATGGTGTTAATTTGAGGAATTTGGGACAGGAGCCCCTTGGAGCTGTGCCCTTTGGTCACTCTGAGCGCACATAGAGATTTGCTCTTACCCTTGTTGCTCTTGCTTGCAGCCTCCACGTTGATGATGAGTAAGTGCTCCCAGCGTATCTCCCCGGCTTCTTCTTGGCATTCATGTCCTGTTGTAGTGCTTCTCTTAGCAGTACAACCACTTGCTTCCTACCTGGAGAACAAAGCTTTTAGGTGGGGAGGGTACTGGATTTGCGTATATATAAATGTGGGTTTAGGTACATGTGTATTTATTTACGTAGGCTGTTGGCTCCTCAACGTCGTTACGCATTTCTCAGTCTTCTCGTTTTACCTGCCTTCTCTCTCCCTGTTCTACTGTGTGACTTTATTCTTCACTATTAGTTTTAGGCTCAACTCCATATGCCTAGCTGGGTTCCCAGTGCTGCTCTGTCTCACTTCATCCTCTCTTGAAATCTCCATGCTTGTTACTGATGAATTACATTTATGGATTGTTCCCCTTCTCAATTGGCCACTCATCAGAATTCTGGTGTCCTGCACATTTGTGGGCTTAGAAGAGTCCTTAGTGCCACATTTTTGAGCAGTTTGAGGATTCATCACTTATTCAGGGGCAAACATACGTGGATTTTACAAATCTTGCCTGTGTTCCTTTGTTCTCACCTTAGGGAGGTTGCAACTTGGTGATTTAATCTTTGTGATAATACTAAGGTTGATAAGAAGGACTCATTATTGCGCAATGTCAGTAGCATGTTCAAGATGTGTCCTTGTGCATGTTCTACACATAAACTATGTTATACAGGTCATTTATAGATTATGCTGAAGACAAAATCTCTGTGACTTTAAGATGAGAAAACTGAAATTCAGAGAGGATGGGGAAAGCCAGAAGTGCCCAGCTTGGGGACAGCAACAGTCAAACCCAGAGGCGTTCAAAATGTCTTGGATCTCACTGGAGACTGAGCCCAGCCCCAGGATCTTGTGCATGTGGTGGGTAACATGAGCTTTTTTCTCTCTTCCCAGCTGAGTATGGTGGATCTGCCCTGGGATACCTGGACCACGTGCTGGTGATGGAGGAGATCTCCCGTGCATCAGCATCCGTGGGGCTCAGTTACGGGGCCCACTCCAACCTGTGCATCAACCAGCTCGTGCGCAACGGCAACGAGGCCCAGAAGGAAAAGTACCTGCCCAAGGTACATGGCTGGAGGAGGGGCAACACTGGAGAAAGCATTTGAGTTCTGGCTGCGAGGATGAATGTCTTTCACAGTGTGTAACATCTTAAGCACCAGAAGATTTCAGTGACCAGACCTTAGGAAATACTGACCTTGCCAAATTTGCCCTTCTCTAGCTTGTCAATTTTTGTCCTATTAATCCGTATTAACTTCACCCCATGCCCAGGTCCTTGTCTGCAGGCAGCACAGCCCAGCTCTCTAGAGCTGTGTTACTAAGGGAGGCTTTGAGGTGACACTGGAGAATATTCTTCCAAATTCCAAAATCATTTTGAGATCTCTAAAAGAAAGTCACTGCTTTCCTATTTTATATTCTCAACTTCTCACTGCCCAAATGCTTGGTTTGGCTGTTAATTAACTACATGTGAAATATTGTCATCACTTGAGGCATTGATGTTGTAACTCAGAAGCGCATTAAATAGATTTCAGTTTTTCAATGCATGGAAAAACAATGAGCATATTGAAACACAGCTACTGAGATTATCAGCAAAATTATCAGCACAAGAAACTTGTTTTAAACGATGTGCAAAGTACAGTGTCACTTCCTTAAAGCACTGTGCAGCCTGCAAATGTGTAACCCCGAAGTGTCCTCCTTCCTTAGGTGTATTTTCATGCTTCATTCTCTGCCTTTCAATGAGATGTCACTTCAGCTTTACTTGTTTTGGTTCCTGACAGAGCACTTAAAAGTGCTTAACTAGATTTGAGCACCTCATGAGGACTTCTGTAGCAATGCGCTGATGGCTCGAATTGGTTGAACACATCTTAAGCATTGAGTCTGCTTTTAAAAAAAAAGTATAGATCAAAAGGAGAAGAAGATGGATGAAAGTACACAGGGAGGAAAAAAAAGGCAAGGAGAAAAGGGCAGAATGAAATAACAGTGAAGCAGAGCCTGGTGTGAGCAGGCAGAGGAGGAGGGTCCATCTGCTGTTGTGGGGTGAGTGTGGGAGGACTGGGCCATGAGAATATTGCAGAGAACTTTCCTATCCTTTTTCACCCCCTCATCGGCCTTTTATGTTCACCAGCTCCTGTTTGTATAAAAGGGCAGCAGAAAGCCCAGGCAGGAACTAGGGACAGGCATATGGCTGCCTGCATGGCTCCTTGGCACCTTCCTCATGTGTTGTGCAAGCAGGGCTGTGCTTGTCTAGCTCAGACAGAGCCGAGTCACCGTTCTCATCCCACAGGTTCTGTTCCCTCAGCACAGCACAAGGGAGCTCTTTGCTTGGGCTGTGCCAGGAACAGGAGCTCTCTAAGTTCTTGCAGAGAACAGCAACTGTGGAGGTTCAGTGCAGGAAAACAGGCAGGGGGGCTAAAGAGGGAACACAAACAGTGCTGCTGGTCTTCATCTTTTGCTAATATTTGTCTTTTCTTCCAGCTAATCAGCGGGGAGCACATTGGAGCCTTAGCCATGAGCGAGCCAAATGCTGGCTCTGATGTTGTGTCCATGAAGCTGAAAGCAGACAAGAAAGGTAAAGCCTGTCCTGTGCTGCCCAGGGAGGTGCTGGAGACCCCATCCCTGGAGGTGCTCAAGGAACATTTGGACATGGCACTCAGTGCTCTGGTTTGGTTCACAAAGTGGTGATGGGCCAAAGGTTGGACTCAACGATCTTGGAGGCCTTTTCCAACCTAAGTGATTCTGGGAAGCCTGTTAGGGAATAAATGGAGTGGGAATACCAGTGTTGCTGTCGTGAGCTAACAGATTTCATCTCTTGGCTTCCAGGAGACTACTTTGTTTTGAATGGGAACAAATTCTGGATCACCAACGGGCCGGACGCAGATGTTCTCATCGTCTACGCTAAAACTGACATCAACGCTGTCCCGGCCTCCCGAGGCATAACTGCCTTCATCGTGGAGAGGGTAAGTTTAGTCATTCCCACAGGGTTTTAAAGCAGAATCCTTCACCCTAACTGCCTCATTTGGAAGTCATCTGGTTTTTCTTCCGTAACTGCCAGCCTCTTCCTCAAAGACAAACTACTTTCTGCCTTTCAGGCAGGAAAGGAACCTTTAATAAAATAAAATCTGAGATCAGTAAACCTTCTGATGGACATAACTTCATTATTAAAATGGTTCAGTTACTGACAGAGCTTCCAACCCTTGCTGTAGGAGAGCCTGTGTTGGCAGCTGTCCAAGTAATTTATTTGCTCTTTATGTGCTTTAGAAAACGGGTGCACAGGGCTCATATGAGTGTGTTTCTCTGTCCATTTGTTTTCTCTGCACTTGCACTTAGACCTGGTCTTGTTCCTCGGTCACTTTATCTCCCTCCTGGCACCCTACAAATGTTCCTTGGTCAGGGGAATTTCACAGATTTCCCATGATTTTCTTTAGTCTGTTGGAACTGAGACATGAAAGGTATTTTTACTGCCTTGACTTTGCAGGGAATGTCAGGTTTCAGGACAGCCCAGAAGCTGGATAAGCTGGGAATGAGAGGGTCTAATACCTGTGAATTGATCTTTGAAGACTGCAAGATCCCCGGTGAGTTGGTTTCAAATCATGGTGGTTTCCTGTCTTCTTGATCAGATAAATTGGATCACTAATTACACACATGTTCAGCCCATGACCCCGAGGGCTTTGCTGATGCTTATCTGCTCTCTGGTAGCCTCCGAGGGAGCTGGTGGAACTGGAAAAGTGCAATCTGCTGAGGCCTTGGGAGGGAGCATATCCTCCCTGAAAGAGCAGGTCACTGCTCTTTCACCCTCATGGACCTATTTCTTAATGACTGCTTCTCCAAAGCCTTGCTGAGGCTTCCCAAGAAACTTGTTTGCAGTAGAGCTCCCATCCTTGTGAAGGAAAAACCCTGAAGGTTTTTTCACTGGAGACTTTCCAACAGGCTTTTGTAACATTTCTGAGTTCTTTTGGGGCCAGGACCTGAAAATGGACATCCTTTCCCCTGTTAGTTAGTACAGCAGAGGCCTCTGTAATAGCAATATTTGTTATTCTAGTGGCAATTTTTGTTGATAGAAAAATTCCAGCCTTTCTCGAGCAAATGGAGATGTCTTATCCAGAATCATAAAAATCCTGATTGTACATTTGCAGAGCAAGGAGCTCTCCTGCTCCCCATATACACCTTCAAAAGCTAAAGTGGAAAAGTTTCAGCTGAAGTCTGACATTTCTAACTGTATTGGATTCTTCCACCCTGAAATCATAAAGGCCTGTGCCCCAGCGCTCTGATCATGTCCCGGGAGTCATCCACAGGGAACAGCATGTTCTCGTGGAAAGAGGATGATGACATGGAGAAGCACATCACTGCAGTGTTGGATGTTAATGCACTTGGCACTCTGGCCTTTAATGCTCCTCCTGATCTTTGGCTTTGGAAGCTGAAACACTCTTTTTCAGGAAATTGTTCAGGCTATTCAGTCATTTTTCATTGAATCCCAGGATGGTTTGGGCTGGAAGGAACCTTAACGCTCATCCAGTCCCACCCCCTGCCGTGGGCAGGGACACCTTCCACTAGCCCAGGTTGCTCCTCCCCTCAGTGAACACAGGCCCTTGGAGAGCATCTTGTCTGAGTTTTGCACATAAATAAATCACTTTTCTCTTTGCAGCTGAAAATGTCTTGGGGACACTGAGCAAAGGAGTCTACGTTCTGATGAGTGGATTGGACCTGGAGAGGCTCGTGCTGTCTGGGGGCCCCTTGGGGTAAGGGTTTGTCATCTTTTATGGGTTGTAAGGCCAGAAGGGTCCTTGGTGATCGCCAAGCCTGGTGGGGATCCCTTGAGGGCTGCAGCTCTTGGTAGGATATATCCTAGATGGAGAACTGGGTTACTGGGGCAGCAGAAGAGGAGAGACTGGGTCAGATGTGGGAAGGAAGCAAGGTGCAAGGAGATCCCGTGGCTGCTGGCTGTCCCAGTCAGAACCAGCACAGAACTCCAGCACCAGCACAGCTGCTCAACTGCACTCTCCTGGAGGTGCTCAGGGCCTTCTCAGCAGCCACCGCTCACTCACGTGTACTCCGCCTCAGCCTTGAGCTCTCAGCTCCTCATGCAGTGGTTTTCCAAACTGAAAGCATCTCTGTGGAGCCCCCTGTGAGGGGCAAGTGATGGAGAAGCAATGCCAGAAAGAATGTTTGCAAGTCTGCCTGCCAGTGTCCACTGACCCTCCAGAGCAGGCTTTGGAAATGATCAGTCTTAATATAAAAATTTCCAGATGATAAATCTACCTCAGTCTCTGGTTGCTGGCTTGTGTATCCCTACATTATTACTCAGGGAATAACCAGCTCATTTGTGTTACCAATTCCTTAGACACACTATCCAGAGAGTCACAAACTGGTTCGTTCCTCATTTATTCAATCCTTAAGCTCCTCACTAATTACTGGCACCTCACAGTCCTTTTGTCCTATGAGTGGTCTCTCATGTGGAAAGACCAACTTCCACAAAGCAGGAGGAGGATTTTTTCCCCTCCTTGTTCTTACCTGTGCTTTTTTTTATGGTATTGGCTGATACTCCTTGAGTTGGGGGGCTCTGGAGATAAGAGGCAGCACAAACTGTCCTGGCTGTGTTTGTGAGAAAGCTCTTCAAGTCTCAGTCCCCTGAATTAAAAGGTCAGACTTTCCCACAGGATGTCCCAAATGAGCTCTAGGGAGAAATATGGGACCTTTGGATTTTGTTCTTAGCCTTGTTTGAGTGGAGCTGTAGGAAGACAGCAGGATATCCCTTTAGCTATGAGAATGTTTTTGCCTTGGGTTACACTTCCAAAGTTAAATCATTATTAATTAAGAGTTCTGCTGTTTCCCTTTTCCCTCTGCTCTTCTTAGGCTCATGCAAGCTGTTCTTGACCATGCAATTCCATACCTGCATGTCAGAGAAGCATTTGGACAGAAAATTGGCCACTTCCAGGTGAGGCAGAAAAGGAATTGGGAATTTTTGTCCTCTTTTCTCTTTAAAACTGAGAAGACTGAGAGCTTTGTCGTGGCAAGGGCTTTGCATGGAGAAGGTCACCTGGTGTTTATGCTCGGGCTGCATGATGTGATAATGAGCAACCTGGGCTAGTGGAAGGTTGCTGCTCATGGCAAGGAGATGGAACTGGATGAACTTTAAGGTCCCTTCCAACTCAACAAATCTTGGGATTCTATGATGTGGTGAGAAGGTGGAAAGACCTCTGAGCCTGCTTCCCTGAGGTCCCTGTTGGTGGGTGAGGGACTGTGGCTGATATCTAGGGGTCTGTGAATTAGCAGAACTTCCAGCTCCCTCATGTCTGCTGGGTCCATGTCTCCTCCTGTGTCTAGTTTCTTTGAGGTATTTTGGGGAATGGGTGGTGCCCCTCACTTGTGTTAATTAACGTCCCTTGTCTTTGGGCTGTGCAGCTCATGCAGGGCAAGATGGCAGATATGTACACGCGGCTCATGGCGTGCCGGCAGTACGTCTACAACGTGGCCAAAGCCTGTGACCAGGGCCACTTCAATGCCAAGGTGAGCTCAACTCCTACCTGGGCTGTGTGTTCTGGGGCAATTCCTTCAGTCCCAGAGCCTCAGCTGGCAGGAGCCTCTGTACAATTAGAGTCCTCACAGCCCAAAGGGTCTTTTTTTTGCACCCAAAGTAGTTTTTTGACTCACAAATTAAAAGCAAGCCTCCTTCTACAAGGCAAGAGATTTACCAGCATCAGTAGATGTTTACTGGCAGCCCAGACAGATGTCCTGGCTGTTGTTAAGTGCTGTAGCAGTTGTTAGAGGTGTTGTCACCTCCACCTGTCACCACACCTCTATTAGAGGAGGATGTTGAGTGTTTAACAGTGGGAGCACAGAGCTCTGCATCCCAAAGCAAATCACGTTTTCTCCTGGGGGGTTGATGGGCCTTTGTGAAAGACCAGCTTCTCTGGTGCACTTTTTTATTTTTTTCCTTCTTCTGTCTTCATGTGGCCTTTACAGACCCGCTGTGAGTGTTCTATAGTGACAGGGACACTGCTGGAGCTCCCTCTCCCTGTGCTGTGTGATCAAGTAGTTCAGGGTTCTTAGCAGGGTTCTTAGCAGGTGTCTGTAGAGTGATGGCAGGGTGAGGGCAGCAGAGGGACCAGAGACAGGCAGGTGACACCTTTCCTGACTGTCCCCTAGGACTGCGCTGGAGTGATCCTGTACTCGGCAGAGTGTGCGACGCAGGTGGCCCTGGATGGGATCCAGTGCCTGGGTGAGTCACTGACGGCTGGACAGAGCCAAGCATAGTGCAAGAGCATTTCCCTCTGCTGTCCCACCCTCAGCCCTGAAACTGGGGTCAAGGAGTGACTTGTGGCTTGTTTTGGGTGGCAGGTGGGAACGGTTACATCAATGACTACCCCATGGGGCGCTTCCTGCGCGACGCCAAGCTCTATGAGATCGGGGCGGGCACCAGCGAGGTGCGCAGGCTCATCATTGGCAGGGCCTTCAATGCCACCTTCAAGTAACGCCACCAGTGCGGAGGCAGCACCGTGACCACCATGAGGCCTTGACCGCAAGTCTGGACTGCACAACTCGGCTTCTTCCTGCCTGCCATTCCAGCATCGTTTCTTGTGGAGTCCACTCTGCCTGCTCTGGGAACAGATGCTGCTGGGCTGGGCTTGGACAAAATGAATCAGAGGGTACATGGAAGGAGAAGTGTTTTTTCTCTTTTGTGATCATCCTGATTCAAGCTGTTCATGAGCTGTTGATTCTCAGCTTTGCAAGGCGGAGGTTCATCCCCCACCAGGCAGGCTGGCAAGGGGTGTGCAGCCACTCCTGCACACAGAAAGTCAACCCAAACCCACCAAAATGGACAATGAGGGAACAACTTTGTTCTTTCCAAAAAGCCCTGAGTGCCATTAAACAGTTAGAATTTAACATATTGCCATTGGAAGGTGAAACTTCCTGCTGTGACCTTCCAATGGGATTAATACCTTCCATTGTGGGAGCTTGACACCAACCACACCGTGGGGTTGCTATCATGAACGCTCAAAATCATCTGTGCACAAGCAGTGTTTTAAGTGCTGATTCCTAAAACCTCCTTAAATCCCATGTGTGTTTCTTTGCCGAATTCCTTTCCTATTTGCAGAATTCCTTTCTTGTTCCGGCTGCTTCTGGAGTTATTTGGGTGCAGACCCGAGTCCTTGCTGTGCTGACTGACTGCTCCCACCAGGTCATTCCCTCAGAGCTGTCACCATCCATCATTCTGGGGACAGTTAACACGTCCGAGCTGTGTTGTGACATCTGTGAATGAAGCAGAAAGAAAGAGCCGACTTCTTTGGGGTTTAGTTCCCCCTGAAGGTTGTTGTTTTGGCCAAGCCCGTCCTCACACTCCACCTCCAGGCAGCTGAGCAATGTGTTTGTGAGTGATCTCAGTGCATCTTGTATCCAGCAAATTGGGGCTTATCCAGCTTTTTAAAGGAAATCGCACAGCATCCTGCCAGCCTTTAAGTGTGAATCACAAATCAAAATGGGCTGCTGGAAATGTGATTGAACAGTTAATTAAACAGTTGCCATGTAGGCAGCTCCCAGCAGTTTTAACAAAACTCACCTTCAATTGTGTGTATTTTTTTGGTTGTAGTTGACACCTGTCTGTACCAGGTGACAGTAGACTAACACAGAATTTTAAAATGCTGCAGATGGAAGACAGTTCACTTTCCTGAATTGCCAGGTAGGTCACCAAGTGTTTATAAAAATCACAAAGAGCCAGAAAGTGCTTTTAAAGTCCTGGTGGTAGCACCTTCCTCCAAAACTTCATATTTATTCAGTCTCATTGGGTGGCTGTCATTCAGGAAGTGTCCCAGGGTTTAATTTTCATCCTAAATCTCTGGATGGAGGGTGGACAGAGGTGCCCTGTCAGGAATATCTTCTTGAGCTGCATCTGAAAATGCTGTGGAAGTGAACCTTGAGGTGCATTTCATACAGGAAACACTTGGTGCATTGCTGTACAAGAATTCTTGCTGTGCAAGAATTTAGTTGTGTGACCAGACATTTATGTTTTATCACAAAATGATTCCTGGATCACTGTTAAGATCCATTCCTGCCAGAGGAACTTTCCTAGGGAGTGTCAGAGCCATGACAGGATAATGTGAGATTCAGATTGTTAAAAATAGGTTTTCTAAGGTGGAAGCAACCCAGAGATTTTTAAACTTGTCCTTCAGCACTGGAGAGGTCTGGTTTTAATACGCATAATAAATAATGCCTTCACTTTCCAGGCTGATCAGCATCTAGGAGTTGAAGGTAAAATGAATCAATATCTAACAAATCCCGGAACAGGGACAGGGAGAGATTCATAAATCCTCGGCAGGGTTGTGTTATTCAAATCTCACTCCCTTCCACAGCAGCTGCCTTGGGAAAGGGATGGGAGAGCTTTTTTGGGGGAATAGAGGGTTAATCTTTATACTATACTAATAAAATAAGCTTTTACTGTGGCCTGTGCTCCTGGGGGGTCCCAGCAGAGGGGAGGTGCAGGCTCTGCTACCCACCAAAGCGCATCCAGGCTGGCAGCAGCAACAGCTACGGTGTTGCTTTCCCTGCCTATCTCTCCTTCTTCCCAACCACAGCTTTTCCCCATAATTCTCATTTAAAAGAAATACATTTACAGAGATCATGCAGGCTGTGCCTCGGGCCTCCTCTGGAGAGCAGCAGAGCTAACAGGGAAAACACAGGGAGCCATGCCTCTGGATATGATCCAAACAGTGTCTGCTGTGGATATGTGATGGAAATTGTCCTGGCCTGACAGCCTTTGGGTGGTGGCAGGGCTGGATGTGCTGCATCTTCCCTGTTTTTCAAGATCCTTGCCCTGTTTGCAGCTGGCTGGCCACTGAGCAGAGAAGGCATGGAGAGCAGGGGCAGTTATTCATGAAGGTATGCAGTGGGTTGATGCTGGCTGGATGCCAGGCACCCGCCAAAGCCTCTCTATCACTGCTGTCCACAGCTGGACAGGTAGAGAAAATATAAGAAAGGTTCATGGGCTGAGATAAGGATCGGGAGAGATCCCTCACCCAGAACTGTCAGGCAAAACTGACTCGAAGTAGAGATGTTAATTGAACTTATTACTAACGAAATCAGAGCAGGACAATGAGAGGCAAACAACCCTTAAAAACATCTTCCCCCCACCCTTCCCTCCTTCCCTGCTCTAACTCCTCCCCCCACAGCAGTGCAGGGAGGCGGAAATGGTGGTTACAGTCCGTTCATCACAAGTTGTTTCTGCTGCTGCTCAGGGAGGGGAGTCCTTCCCGCACTCCAGCGTGGGGTCCCTCCCACAGGAGACAGCTCTCCGTGAATTTCTCCAATGTGAGTCCATCCCATGGACAGCAGTTCTCCACAAACTGCTGCATCGTGAGTCATTCTACAGGGTTAGTCCTTCAGACACAGCCTGCTCCAAGGTGGATCCCCCACAGGTTCACAGGTCCTACCAGGAAACCTGCTCCAGCGAGGGCTCCTCTCTCCATGGTTCTGCAGGTCCCTGCACAGGCCTCCTACGGGCTCCCAGCCTCCTCTCAGGCATTCCCCTGCTCCACTGTGGGGTCCTGCAGGGGCTGCAGGTGGATCTCTGCACACTCATGGCCCTCCATGGGCTGCAGGGGGACAACCTGCTCCACTATGCTCTGTACCACAGATTGTAGGGGAATCTCAGCTCGTACCTGGAGCAGCTCCTGCCCCTCCTTCTCCACTGACCTTGGTGTCTGCAGGGCTGTTCCTCTCACATATTCTCACCCTACTCTTCTCTGGACCCAATTTCATCTGCCTAAGAAGTTTTTTGGGGTTTTTTTTTCTTAAATATGTTATCCCAGAGGTGTCACCACCATTCCTGATTGGCTCAGCCTTGGCCAGCAGCATGTCCATCTTGGACCTGCCTGGAATGGGCTGTGCTGGACATGGGAGAAACTCCTGGCAGCTTCTCACAGAAGCCACCCCTGTAGTCCCCTGGCTAACAAAACCTGACCATGCAAACCCAGTACAAGGTAACAGTTTATTTCAGCAGTGTGGGATTTGGAATGAGGTTCAGTTAGTAACAGGAAGAGAGGTCATAGCCTCAAGCTGCATCGGGGAGGTTCAGGTGGGATATAAAAAAGAATTTCTTTACAGAAAGAGTGGACAGGCATTAGAAGGGGCTGTCCAGGGAAGTGGTGGAGTCCCCATCCCTGGAGGTGTCCAAGGAACAACTAGACAATGGCAGTCAGTGCTCTGGGTTGGGTGACAAGGTGGGGATCAGGCACAGGTTGGACTCGATGATCAGCTTGTGGTAGAGAAGCTGGGCTCACACTGAGCTGGGGCACTGCCAGTGTTTGATCCAGAAACTCAAGGGAAGTGGAAGATACAGCAGTGAAGATGGGCTGGGACATCTCTGGTGTTCTGCCTCATGCTTCTCAGGGCAGAATAGACCACGGCTCCTTCCAGTTTTGGACACAGCTTGAGGTTAAACAGAGGCTGTGTTTGTGGGGCTGCCCACAGCGTGAGGGAGCTGTTTGCTTTATGAGCACACTGGGGACATGGTGTTAAAATCTGCGAGGTAAAACTGCTGCGGAGGGTCCGTAGGGCCAGCTGGGCTTACAGCCCATCTGCCCAGGGAGCCACAGCCCTGTCATGGGGCTGGGCTGTGGTTAAAGCAAATCTTGCCTTGTCAAGAGAGGTCAAACCGCACTGAGAGGTGCAGGATGTGGGAGAGGAACTCGTGTTTGCACAGCACCTCAGTCAAGGCAGTGGCTCTCCCGATCCCCCACGGGGACCTGGGTGCGGTGGTTTTACCTCCCAAAAAAGATGTCCCGAGTACTGCTGGGGCTGCCAGATGGGATTCCCAGCCTACTGCATTGCTGTGGGACCACTGGCTCCCTCTCAGCAGCTTCCTGGAGAGCCCCTCTGTCCCCTGCTGTGTCCCACTGCCTGTCCCTAGGGAGGGCAGGAACCCTCACCCTGCTTTCAGGGCAGGGGGAGCATGTGTGCTTGTGTGTATGTGGGACAGAGGATGTGGTTTCTTGCCTGTGGAGCTGGTCCATGAGGGGAAGGGAGGCTTTGGTAACCTGTGGGAAGGATGATGTTTCCCTCCCATGCTGGGCTTTGAGCAATTTCAGTACAGGGTGACACATAACGAAAGTGTCATCACGTCCTGATTTCATCGTACAGAGATGTGCTGAAGCCAAGCTCTGTGGTGATGCTCCATCCCTGTTCACAAGCCTCCCTCTTGCTCCTGCCTCCCTCTTGCAGCCCAACAAGAAGTGTTATTCAAAATCTCTCTGCGTTTAGATTCTCGCTTGCCTCAGCCTCCCTGGGGCTCCGGGCAGCGCTCGCTGCGGTTCAACGCCGCTCCTGGAGCAGGGACCTGCTGCTGTGTCACCTCCGCATTCCCATATGGGGGTGATGAGTCGGTTTCTTTCTCAGGCTGGAGTGAGAGCCCAGGGAGCCACACGTATGTGCTATCACGGATGCAGGCAGAGAGGACGCGATCCCTGCGTCCTGGCCGCTCTGTCCCTGCGTCCTGCCCGGCAGCTGCCCGCTCCTCCCGCACAGCTGTGCCGGCCACGCTCCCCTCCAAGCGAGGCACCCGCTCCTCCCAGCCACGGCCCCGCAGGAAGATTAGAAAGAGATTTCTTTTCAATCTATACAAGAATTCACAACTGTGAAGGGGAGACAAAAACATTCTTGAGCCGAGGGGACAATATTGTGCGAGGGAGGCCCGGGGGGGCTGCGGGATTACTGTAGCGCAGCCCAGGGTCGCCCCGCTTGCACCTGCTGTTTGCTGAAAGGCTGATGCTGAGCAACAAGCAGCTGATGCTGAGGCCCAGTTGTCAGCCTGAATGGGGGAAAAAAGGCTGGAGCAGCGTGCTCGCCAAAGGGAAATGGCAGGCGGCCCAGTGCCAGCGGGAGGAGGGAGCTGGCGGTGGGGGGACGGCAGCCAGCTCCCCCTTGGCACGTGGAGCTCCGGGCAGACCTGGAGGTATGGGTCTGCCTGAGGATCTGTCATTGCAAAGGCATCCAGGAGAAAGGGGATGATCCTGAACCTCTAAAGAGGTTGAGGAGGTTGGGAGCATAAGCTCTCCCCAAACCACCCTGCTCGCTCCAGCACTGAGCTGCCACAGTGGGCAGGAGATGATGTCCCCACCAAATCCAGAACTGAAGTAGCGCTGCTGCAGGACATCCTGCCATTGGCTACTGCTGTCCCCCAGGTGGGAGGAAAGGTACTTTTCAGGAAGAATTTCTTCGTGGAAGGGGTTGTCCAGCCTTGTAACGGGCTGCCCGTGGAAGTGCTGGAGTCACCATCCCTGTAGGTGTTCAAGGAACAACTGGACCTGGCACTCAGTGCTCTGGTCTGATTCACAAGGTGGGGATTGGTCACCAATTGAACTGGATGATCTTGGACATCGTTTCCAACCTAAATAATTCTGGGATTCTCTGATCCTGCAGTTTCTGCCCACAGCCCCTGCTCTGGTAGGGACAATGATAGATAGATGTGCCCTGCAGCACGAGGATCAGAGTGGCACTTGGATCACTCAGCGTTGGCACCCAGAGGGGCTGAGGCACCTTGATCTCTTTGGACTGTACAACAAGCACTGAATCACCCTGCTCAGCTCATCCATGGAGCATCACTTCTGTCCCCAGCACTGCCCACGTGGGGCAGGGCAGAGAGAGAAGAGGGAGTTTCTGAAGGGTGTGTCTCTGAGCTGAGGGGCTTGGCACAAGCACAGCCCCCTCCTGTGTGGGGCCGTCTGGTGGCAAAGCTGGGACTGCCCAGAGAGGGATTTTCCAGTCCTCTGCTGCAGCTGCCTCAAATAAGAGAGGCAGGAGTGAGCGTGTTTTCCTGCAGCTGTTAGAGGGACGGAAATAATCCATGTGCCCTCGGTGTCTGCAGGGTGAAGGGGGGCTGTACTGGATCAGTGTTCCCCCTGTGAGCCAACCTGTGCCAGGGGCATTAGGAAACCCAGCCTCTGTCCTCTCTGTGCCTCGTTGCAGAGCAAGGAGCTTCTTCAGAGGGACAACAAGCCCAGCGGTGGCCTGAAGGAAAGGAGTGGTAGCTGCCTGGTCAGTCCAATGCAGAGGAGAAAAGCAAATGGTTATTTTTGCAGCCCAGTGGGGTCCCTACTGTGATTTAGCACCCCGGTGCTCCTGCTGGCATGAGGATAGGGAGCTGCACAGAGGGGATGGCCTGGCCCCATTCCTGCTGACCAGACACACTCAGGAAATCCCCAGGGATGATTTTTTTTGCTTGGGCATAGCTGAAGCTTCCAGCACTGGGAGCCTCCATGCAGCTCCCCCAGGCCCTGCTTCCCCAAGGAGCTGGCGTCGCGTCAGCATTGAACACACTTGCCCAGGGCTAGTGTTCCCAAGAGCCAGCATTTCCAACACGGCTCTGCAGAGCTTCCTCATGGGACCATGAGGGTGTGCAGAACTTGAGGCTGATAAGGTCTTTCCTGGATCTTTATGGGGACCATCTCCTGCTCTGGGGGCAGCCTTGGCTCTTACATCCCTGCTGAGATGGGACATCGCTCCCTTTGCTGGGATCACGGTGCCCATGGGAGCAGCCAGCATCCACCTGGGACTTGGTACTGGTTTCTCCCCAGCAGAGGCGGCTGCGTCACAGCACGCAGGAGCACCCACCTTCCTGTACACTTACTCAGCACGTCTTGGAAAACTGGAAGTCTTTCTGCAGCTTCCACAGGCTGCTTTTGTTCTTAGAAAACCTCCTTCATCTCTATTTTCTCCATGGCAGCATCTCCCAGGAGCCATAGGCAGGATCAAGCCCTTTTTGCCTGGTGTCCTTTCCACACAGGTCAGAACCTCAGCACCCCTGAGTGCCCCAAAACTGCTGCTGGCAGCACCTTGGGTCCCCCTTCCTCTGCCTCCAGTCCCAGGTCCAGCCAGAGGTGAACATCCTCAGCAGGGGCAGGAATCCTTTGCCTCCTGCTTTTTGCTTGATTCGCCTTAGCTCCCTAGCCGGGGTGCACTGGAGGGAGGCTGTGCTCTTGGCATAGAGATCACGCCAGGAAGCTGTCAGGAGCCACAGACAGGCAGATGATTGAAAAGCCAACACACTCCAGCAGGTCTGGTTTGAGTTGCAAAAAAGCTGATTTTGGTGAAATGCAAAAAATGCTGCAAGTTCAGGCAGGTCCCACCCCTGGGCTGTGGTTTGTGAGGGCAAGGGTGGCACTGAGCCCCCAAAACTCAGGTCCTTGGAAGGGCACAGGGCAGAACCAGCCACAGCATCCCTTGGGAAGAGAGGGCTCATGGATTAGCAAAATCTTGGGATCCTTACCTCCATGGCAGCTATGGGTTTGCCAAGGGAATTTATTTACCCCTGCCAGGTAAGCACCTTCCCCACCAGAAGGACTGGGCCATGCTAAGGGGTTAAGTAACTTGCCCAAGGTCACCAGGGTTGTCTGTAGCAGAAAAGAGCAAAAATGCAGTGGGCTCCTGAGTCACCATTATTTTTGACCCACCTCGTGATTAAAAAACGCAGTTTGGTGCTTCTGGGTCTGGATTTGGTGTCCAACCATCAATGATTATTAAGCCTTTCTCTGTGAAATTAAAAGGTGTTTTAAATAATCAACATATTCCCTTCCCTCCCAGAGCCCCAGGATAACCCAAACAGGTTCATTTCTGCTACAGGTGGACCAAGAGCAAAATCAGCCTCATTTTTCTCTCCCTGCCTGGTATTTAGGTGGGATAAAGAGGCAGAAAAGCAACAGAACAGCCAAAAAGAAGAGGCTGAGCCCAGTCTGCATGGAGATAAGTCACTGCTGTCCTCAGACCAGTACCTTTAATTGCTGCATCTCTTCTGCCTGTGCCCAAAGAGCTGATCCCAGGTGACTCCAATGGACAATGTCATTTAAATCAATTATCTCCCTATTTGGAGCCATCCACCCTCTCCCTCCTTCACCATACAGCCACGAGCCCCATAATTTATTCATCCTTGGCTGCACTTAAACATCTGCTCTGCTGCCATTTGAGTTTGGCAGAGCATTAGCTTTAAAATTTCATGAAACAGTGCAGGTGGCAAAATCAGAAATTAAGGATTATAATCATGGCAAAGCCAGGTCGGTGAGCCAGCTCTGGCTCAGGACAAGAGACGCCAGGAGAACTCCTGGGGATTTAATGCCCCTCAGGTGTTCAAATCACATTTTTGTTGCCTTTTCCCAAAGGTTGGGAGGATTTTTACATCATCACTGCTCTTAGGTGGATGTTAAAGTGAGGGGAGCATCTTGTGCTCATTGCTCCTTGGGTTTTGTTGCTCCGTTGCTGCTGCCACAAATTTTTTCTGGCCAGGGGGTTGTTTTTGAAGGGTGATGTGTCCCCTGAAAGGTGCCTGAAGACATCTTTGCCCACCAAATTGGGATTATCAGGATTTAATGATATCCTCCACCCCAGCCATGCTTGTGGGAAGAAGGAACCATGCTGGAGCTGTACCACAGTTCCCTCTCCAGCCCTAGGGACGGACTACGAAGTAGGGATGAGGTGCTGGAGCAATGCTGGTTTTAAGAAAAAATCAGAAATCCATGTGTCCCCAATCCCTGCTTTCACCACAGAGCCACAACCCTCTAAAACACATTGGTTATCCGCAGCAGTTCCCTGTGTTTATAGTTAATGAAGAGAGCTTTGGAAAGAAAATATTTGCTTTAGCAATTCCTCTTTCATCTATTAACCCAGTTTCCATCATTGCACGGAGCTGGGTCGGAGGGACAGAGGAGCAGGAGGGAGGGCAGGGGGCTGACTGGGGAGGTTAGAGGGAATTGAGAGAACTCTGTGCCTCTGGATCTGGCACAGATGATGCTGAAGAGCTTCAGGATCCAGCAATTTCTGAGCCATCAGACATCGTTCCCCGCAGAGGAGGAGATCAACTCCTACTCCTCTTCCCAAGTATTAAGAGGAAGACCAAGGGGATTATTTAGTGCTCGGCTGTGCTTTGATGCCTGGAAAGCTTCTGGAATACGGGGGGTTTTAGATCTATTGAAGCACCTGGCAGATAACCAGGTGATAAAAGAGCCAGTGTGGGTTTGTCACACAGAGAATTCCCCTCTTTGCTGAGGAAACTGGATGTGTGGATGAAGAAGCTGCCACAAATGAGACATATCCTGACTTCAGGAAGGTTTTAGACCTCTTCCCTTTAGACATTTTGGGAAGGAAATAAGGCTGTTGGGGCTGGACACAGACTCACTGTGCTGCACGGCTTGCTGGAAAATTCTCTCCCAAAGGCACAGCCAAGCTCCAACCTTGGCAGGGCTCTGAGGAGCTTCCCTCCACACCAGCCTCCTGTTTGGTCCCCTGTGTTCAATCTCCCTGGAAAAAGGGTGTTATTTTAAAGAGAGGGACCGGTCAGCTCTCCAAATCCAGTACCTGTGCAGCAGGAAGGACTTGCCTGGACACCACCAATCCTCAGCGCTGGGTGAAGAGGCACCAATCTGGGCAGTCCAGGGCTGCACAGGTTCTAATGTGACAGAGAACAGCACAATGAGATTTGGTACAGAGATGATCCACTCAGACCCAAATTTAGGGCAAGGCATAGGAGTAAACATGCACTGATGTAATTTTCAGGTTAAGCTTTGAAGTCTCAAGGATAGGAGGAAAGGAGGAGCCATCTCCAAGGGTTTGGGGCTTCAGTTTTATTTGGTTTATAGAAGAAAAACAGGTAGGGGGAAAGAGGGTGAGTTTTAACCAGTTTTATCTCCACAGGTTTGGACAAGGCTCCCATCAGGACCTGCCTTGTTCCTCATTTTAGCTTTGAAAGTTCGTACAGCTCTGGATTCTCACAGGGCAAACTGAACTTTACACTGTAAGTGACACTTTTCAGCAACTTTTCCTCCCATGAACTCAGAAAGGTGCTTTTATGGGATGGGGGCTGGCTGGCACCTATACCAGCATTCTGAGGAGACCAGTGCCCTGATTCCCCCTGTTTTTGGGGATGAGGCAGGGCTGAGGCAATCTCTGATCACAGTAATGGAATAAGGAGGATTTATCAGGGTTGCTGCTCTCAGGTGAAATTTGGGAAGTTCTTACCACACCAGCCCCTCGCATCCAAATGCATCCTCAGCACCCCCCAGGGACTTTTGTACTTCAGAAGTCTCCACTAGATCCTGCCTAAGCCCAAGCACAGACTCGAGGCTGCGAGGAGCCCCGGGGGTGGGATCCTGGGCAGGAAGCCTGTTTTGGGGTGTCTCTGGGGGTGAGGAGCTGGGGACAGCAGGACGGGACCTGGATGGGGATGGGCAATAGTGGGAAAGGCTGTAGATAGGACAAACCTAGAGGGACTGTCTGTACCTGAGGACCCCAAGGTACAGATCCAGCACTTCCAGGTACCCCCAGTGAGCTAGGCTTGCCCAGGGCTTAATTTCCAATTCAGAAACCAGGTCCCTGCGAGTGCGGAGCTGTCACTTTGATGGAGTGATCCGTAACTTCCCTGGCTAATTGTCAAAGCACAGCACTCAATCCAGGGCACTCTTCCCTCGGGAAAGTGGCTTCTCCTACCTGAACTGGCAGGAGAGCAGCCCCAGGAATTGGGAACATTGCATCATTCCCATGGCAACAGCCTGGGAGGCTGCGAATGGAGAATTATGACTTTGTTCCCCGTTCTGGCACGAGGAGAAGCTGGGCTTTATGGGATTAAGCAGATCCCAGCTCAAACATCCAGGGTACCACTGGAGGGAATAATGAATAGTAATAGCAGAATAAATGGGTTTTGATCCAAGGCTCTGTCCAAACAGTATGAACAACCCACTTTGTTTAAGTTTGGTCGGTTTCCAGGCTGAATGTGAACTCGCTGGGAGTTTCTGAGCTGGGACGGGAGCAAGGCTGTGCCACCATTCACTTCATGGACACTTCTGAGGAATAAACTGCTCATTAAATGTGAGGCCAAGAGTGATCACTATCATCCAGGGTCTCCTGAATTAAAGTTCCCTTTACTCCAGGCACCTTTGTGTCCCAAAAGAGCAGAAATCTTCACACTGCAGGAATACTTCGGTGGACTACAAGTCCTCACGTGAGGATCTAATGACGATATTTGGGTTAATGACTACTTTTGCAAGGACTGCAGCAGCCAGGACATTGGGATAAGCCTGTGGCTGAGCCCAGGGCTGTGGCCACCTGCAGCTATGGAACCTACATCCTCCTCTGCAGCAGCTCCCCCGTTGTCCTGCCCGCTTGTTATCCCTCACTCCATCCCATGGGAAGATCCTGCCATTGGACATGTGGACAGGACCTCAACATCGATGGCTGTGGTGGCTCTGCCTGTTTTCCAGCTTTTTGAGCATGTCTGTTCCTCCCCTGCTATGGTGTCTCCGCACCAGGGTTTTTCTGTGCTCTCTCCACAGCACCAGGACTTGCTTGACAATCCATCCCCTGACAGCGCTGTGCAGCCCATGTCCCTCAAAACCCATTCTGTGTTTCAAAGTCTCGAGGAAATGGTGGGCTGATCCTTCCTTCTTTCCTTTCCTTTTTCTCTCTCACTGCTATCAAACAAGAGTGAGGAAAGATGTAGGAAAGGAAATCGAGGAGGTGCTGCCCACCCAGGGCACAGCGTTTTCCCCAGCCAATCGCACATCCTCCAGATCTATCCCCAACCCAGATGACTCTCCACAGCAGCTCCAAATCCCTGAGCGCTGCCTGATTTACCTCGTACAGGAGACACCATTGCCGGACAAACCCTCCTTTGCTCCCATCTCTCCCTTTCTGAGTATTTGTTATTTTAAGCCAACCCCTCAGGGATTCAATTTCTGTGCAGAATGTGGGGATTTAGCCACACAGCCCATGTTAATGCTAATAGGATTATCATAGAATCATGGAATCGTTTAGGTTGGAAAAGACCTTTAAGACCATTGAGTCTAACTGTTCCTCCAGCACTGCCAAGGCCACCACTAAACCATGTCCCTAAGAGGGAGATTTGCACAGGGAAACTCCAAACCTTTCCACCGGGTGCCTGATTGGCCAACAAGGGATGGAGATGCAGCAGCTTCAGACTGTGAGTGTTGAGCCCAAATTCATCCCCCAACCCCTGGGATGAGGCAGAGGATTAACAGACATGTGTGTGTATTTTCCCCCAACACTGAGATGTTGTTATTGTCTTAATGAAGATTTTGGAGCTTTTCCTGATGTCCCACAAAAAGCTCACAGAGATATTAGTTCCTCCTTGTGCTGATCTTGCCTCCAGCTGCTGAAAGTAAGGAATGAAAAACAACCCTCGGGGCTGAAAACATCTCTGAATGGGACTCTGGGTGGGCCTCAAGGTGCTGGACATCCTTGGGAGCTTGGGGACAAGGAGAGGGTAAAGCATCCAGGAGTGACGTTTCCTTTTCACATAGGAAAATAGGAATGTCCCTGTGTCCCTGTGCTGGCAGGAGTGTGAAGGAGCAGATGCATCTCCCCCACTGAGGAATGTCCCTGTCCCTATGTCCGTGCTGGCATGAGCATCCACCCACCTCAGGGACACAAAAGAGAGATGATTTCCTGCTGATGCAGCTGTTTCCTCTGGAAATGCAGATTGGCTGAGTGGTGCCTTTGGGATTTCTTATTAGGTTTTTCCTGTATTAATTCTGTGCAAGGAGTTGTACAAGCAGCCATGGGTTTGTTCCCACCGATTTTTCCAAGCTGACCACAGCTGAAGTGTTTGCCCCAGCCCAACAACCCACAGAGGGGCGAAGGACCAGCACTGGTTCTGCCACAGCCCATCCCACAGCACAGATGGTCCCATAATTGCTACTTGCTTTCCCATCCTGGCTTTCTGGGACATGTGTTTTGCATTGTGATCCCCTCAGCCTCCCTAGTTTTGTGAATCACACTTCATAAAAGAATGGCTACCTTGGGAACACAAGGCAGGACATTTATCCTTCCTGTGCATGCGAGTTTGTCACTCCCTGCCACGGCCCAGCTCATAAAGCAGAGTCCTTGCTTTTAATCCCGATTTTGCAATGTACTGAAGCACACACATTGACCTCCATCCACCATAACACTCAGGGATGTTCTTAACTCTTAGTCCTGTGATTTTCTGCTTTAATTTAATCCAGTCTCATTTCCTGACTGTGCTGGTCCCCACTGAGCTATTCTCATTGTCCCTCTGTTTTTACCCTCCATCAATAAATTACATGTATTATATCTCTTATATATTCCTTACTAAAGCACTTTAAATTGTTAAGATGAGAGGTGAAATAAGAAATAGAACACAGCAATCCCCTTTCGTTTGCTGAACTTCCTTGGCACTGCTGCTTCATAGACAATATCAGATATAAAAAGCATGATCTTTTCTAAAACTAAAATAAATTAAAATAAATGATGAATTAAACCTTCATAGCAGCAACGGCACCAAGAAGCTGCAGATAATTCCCTGAGACACAAATACAGTAATTTGGATTTTTCCAGGTAGGAAATGAGATCCTGTATGACACCTCTGTGCTGGCAGAGCCCTCTCCTCCAGCCTGAATCCCTCCTGGCTTCTTCTGATGGAAAAAGGGGGATATTTCACCCAGCTAAAAATGAGCAAATGCTGATGTTTAAACAGAAATCTCGGAGGAAGCTGCCTGTGTAACCACAGCTGGTTTGCTGCAGACCTGAACACTCACAGCCAATTTGCTTTTTTGGTGTAATAGAATTCCAAGTCAGTCCACAGAGCTCCACCAGGGATTCATTTGGCCTTTTGCAGTTACTGGGTTAACCCTGGAAGGGGGAAGGAAAGGAGAGGACCACCAAAACCCATCTCTTTGCCAGCAAGCCAGTGCAGCACCAGCACCTTTTCTGCAGAGACCTCAAGAGGGATAGGGTCATACAGCTGGATTTGGGGATGTTTCTTGGTGGGGGAGATGCCTGGGAAAGGCAGGATCCCCATGGGATGCAGCTGAGATGTGCTGAATTAAAGACTTTTTAACCCAGCTCTGTCACTGCAGCCAGACAGGGGCCACATAAAGACGCAAGGATGGGTTTATCCCCATCTGCGGCCACAAGGCTGTTTGGGAAGGTGGGGCTGGCCATCCTCCCCCTCACAGATGTGCCGGGCTCTTCCCTGCAGCCAAGTCCTTCCCTGAGGCCCAGCTGAGGAACCAGTCGGTGCAGGATCCTCCACACTGCTGCTCTTTAGTGTGTGAGCTTACTCGGATTAGGGCTGTTGCTTAAGCTTCCATGCCTATTCGCAAGCTGCCGGTGGAATGGGAGCTTTCCATCGGTTTGTGGCTGTACAGGAAGCTCTGGTGCTCCCAGGGATGCACTGCCTCCCAACTTGGATTAAAAAGAGGTGCTGCCAGCCTCCTGCCAGCATGGACACCAGAGCTGCGGGTTCCCCTTCTCTGTCCTTGCAGCACTGCTGGGGGATTTTTCCTTTTGGATTTCCTGTGACTTTTTAAAACTCACCAAAGTTGTTCCTGAAGGTCAGAGAGCTCTGGGGTGTGCAGTGCAAACACCCTTCTCCCAGCCTGACCCACAGTGAGATGCTGGGGCTCTTCTCCATTCTCCTGTGGGACAAATAAAGTTTTTACTGCTGAAACTCAGAGTCAGAAAATGCTTTTCCCTGTTTTCCCTGTGTTAACGGTGAAATCCTCTTTTTCTTTCTTTCCCTTTAGCACTGGCTCAGCTGTGTGTGCCTGTCCCACCCCAGTACCTGGAGGTGAGGGGTGCAATGAGGGACAATCCCTTAATCCCTGCTGCTTCCTGGCCCAGCTCCCCCACAGCCACGGGGCTTTACAACCCCTTTCACCAACAGGTAAAACCTCAGCAAGGTGCTGCCACAGCCCAAATTGTGAACTGGGGACAAAGATCCTTACTGTGCTGCTGTTCAGGCAGTCTATAGCCCTGGATGTTATCCCTTTCCCAAAAAACAGGCCAGCATTTGGGGTAGGAAGATCTCACGTTGGGGCTTTGGTGGTTTGTTTTTCCCAGTTAATAAGGGGAGAAAAAGCCCAAATGCTGCGTCTCAGCTGTGCCTCTGCCTGACAGAGGCTGGAGCCCGGCAGACACATAGACATATTGTTCTGGAATCAGCAATTAGCTTCCCATTTTTCCCCCTCATCCCTCTGAGAAAGGGACAAGGAAAGGCCCCACTTCAGAATAAATTAGTTTCTCAAAAGAGAGGGAGCTCTGCAGATGGCTCCGTTGTGCTTCCCACTCTTGTGCAGCTCTGGAGCACACAGTTCCCCATCCTCAACCTGTCTGCTGTCCAGATGTTCTCCTGTTCCAAACACCTGGAAGAGGGAAGGTGGCCTCACCTCCACTTTCCTCAAAAAGCTAAAGGATATTTGTCATCAAACTTCAGCATGAATTTTGCCCAAGTGTTTCCCTCTGGAACACTGTGACACTGTGGGTTTATTGCTTGAGTTGCAGGGTGGTTTCAGAACTTCAGAATTCCCAGATTCTTCACTTTTCTGCTCCAAATATCACTCTGTTTAGCTATGGGAGTCCGAGGTGGTAGATTTTGGAAGCCACTTGAACACATCTAACAACTGGAGTAAGTGTGCTCTGTGTAACACTAGAATTGAACTCCCTCTGATCTCAGAGTGCTGTGGTTTCCTTCCTGTTCCTGTGGCTCACAGCAGAGGGAAGAACTCCAATAAAATATCATTTTTAGGGAACAATTTGGCAGCACTATGAGCTCCCTTCACTTTTCAGGTGGGGAGCAGCTCTGGTCTGAGCAGACAGAACCTTTGTGCTTGTGGAGTGGCTCTTGGTGATGCCCAGCTGCATTAGAGCCTGGAAAACTCTCTTCCAAAGGTTGCATTTCCAAAGGGCAGCAGGGAAATGGGATAATCACAGAATATCCTGAAGTGGAAGGGACACACAAGGATCATCCAAGTCCAACTCATAAACAATATCAGAGAGTTTTTAAGGAGAGTTGCCCTACTGCACCTTGAGGACTTCCAGGGGTGTAGCTGTTAAGGTTATTTATTTTTCCCTGCTCCATCACCAACAACTGGTATTTGTTCCAGTAATCAGTGTCTCCAAATAGCCAAATTTCCCCTCAGTCTTCTCCTGTGTAACATCTGGATCCTGCAACAATCATACCAGTGCTTGATCCTGCTCTTGTTTTCAAGATCCCTGTGGACCATCGGAACAAAGCAGGAAGTATTTCAGGCTCTTAGGTCTCCTGCAGTTTTAGTTGAATTTCAAGGAGACCATCAGGGTCTCGCCCTCATTGTGTGTGTATTTATCTCCTGGAGCCCCCATGGGTTGCTTGTTCCTTGTGCCAGTTCTTTCCCAGCAGTTTCCCAAGTTTAAAAGAAATAGGACAAATTTGGTACTGGAACAGGCTCCCCAGGGAAGTGGTCACAGCTCCAAGCCTGAGAGAGCTCAAGAAATGTTTGGACAATGCTCTGAGGCACATGGTGGGATTTTGGGGCTGTCCTGTGCAGGACTAGGAGTGGGACTCGATTCCTGTGGATCCAACTCAGCAGATTCCATGATTCTATGGAAAAAAACCCCATTCTGCAACTGATGGAGAGGCTTCAGTGATGGGGACTGTGGTACTGTTAAAGATACTGATCAAATAACTTCTGAGGCTTGTTGGACCTGCTTTAGGGCTTTAAACTCATTTTTTGAGGAAAATATGGAGTTTTCCAGCTGTTCTCATTGCTGCCATGACTCACCTGTTTGAAATACCATGGAAGCCATGGACATCGGAGTGTTCCAGTGAGGACAGGTTCTGTGAGGAAGCTCTGGGACACCGGAGAATTCCCTGTTGGCCTTTTTCCCCTTAAAATGCAACGGGATATTCCCCTGGTGCTGACTCACAGGGCTGCTCAGGGACAGCCACCACACAGGAGGTGTCCGTGGCCTTTCCAGTGCCCATCTCGGGGTGGGAATGATGGGCGCGTAAACCCGCTCTGCCTCGTGCCTCTCCTCCCTGGCCGCACTCAGCAGAGATCCCGCCGGACCCCTGGGACTTCCAACTTTCCCAGAGTTTGGATGCAGGGCTCGGTTTAAGTGTGACTGCCCCCGGGATGCGCCAGGCACACCCGCGAAGGGTGAGGGCGTCCCAGGCGCCTCAGAGGGACCCACGGGGGGGGTCCCTGACAGGAGCGCGGGGCCGCCTTACGCCCCCGTCCTGTGAGGGAATCGCGGCCATCGGGGGCGCCCCCGTTGCCCCGGCGGGGCGGTTATCCCGGTTTTCCCGGTTATCCCGGTTATTCCGCGCCACGGGCCGGGGGGCGGCAGCGCGGGGGGCTTCGTG
>VZRV01008273.1:71527-113958 GCA_013398115.1 Falcunculus frontatus | reverse complement strand
CACGGCTGCGGGTGGGCCGGGCCGGGCCGGGCCGGGCCGCCGTTACCCCGCGCGGTCCCACCGGTGCGAGGCCGGATCGGCCCCGCCGAACCCCCCCGGGCTCCTCCGCCCCGGCCGCTCGGGCAGCACAAAGGCGGCGGGGCCGGGCCAGGGGGCCCGGGGGAGTTGCGGGGCTCGTGACGCCGGGGGGCTCCTTGCCCCAGGGGCTGCTCGCCTCGGCATCGCCGGATCGGGAGCGATTCCCAGGGAAAGCCGCCGCTGTCCTCGGCCGCTCCGGATCTCGGAGCTGAACCGGCGCTGCCCGGCCGGGAGTTGGCACAGGACGGGCTGGCTGGGGGTTGGTGTTTTGGGGCTCCCCATGCCCGAACGGGGCGATGAGCCCCTCTCCTGAGGGCTGAGCGGGTGAGTCCGTCGAGTTCCCGATGGTTTGCAGGATGTGATGCCGGGCGGGCTGTGAGCCCCGTGTCCCTGTCAGGCAGGTGCCATCGAGCCTCTTTGGGGGACAGCAGAGCAGTTTTCATTTCCATCGTGATTTTTCCCACTTGCCGTGCGCTCCCCGTGGCCCTGGACATCTCTTCTTTCCTGCCGGCTGCTCCGGTGGCCGACGGCTTGTTTCCTCTTCTCCTTTTGTGTAGCGGTGGCTCCTAATGGAGGCAGCTCCGCTGGCTCCCTCTTTTCCAGCTGCTTCTACAAGGCGCAGGAGCCAGCACATGTGACTGGGCAGATCTCGGGAAGACTAGCAAGTGCTCCCCGGGCTCCTGCTCGACAGCCAGCCCCAACACGGGGATACCCACACCCCGATGTCCCTTTCTCTGCCCCGGCACAGGGAGACATAGGAACCCCCCTCTCTTTCACAAGAGCAGCCGTGAAAACTTAAAAAATACGAGCATTTGGGATCTATTCTGTTTGCCTCTCCCCCTCCCCTTTCTCTTTCCACGAAATGCTTATCTGAAAGAGGTTCTGGTTGTGTTTTGTTTTAAAGAATCCAGCTGCCCCTCGTGCTCGCTCTCCATCTGAAGTCATCATTGTCAGGAGCAGGCGAACCTCAAAGCGAGAGGCTTTGCCGGGCTTTTGCTCGCCTGGTTAATTGATCTGTCCATCAGTTTGCCACAATTAGCGAGTGCTTGCTCCACGCTGAGGGGCTGTGTGATGTTCTGGGGGGCTCGGGGTTTTATTTTAAGGCTTCTGGTCCTCGTGGTTGTGAGAAAGAGTGACACGAGCTGCGTGATAGACTGATGCTTTTGAAATCTTAATGTGATTTAAATACCAGCACGCTGCTGATCGTTTTAGCAGAAATATCCTGCTCACATATTCATCCCGAGCCATCCTTCACGTTTGTCATGTCCTGGCTACCTGAATCGGTCCCGAGCTTCAGCTGGAACTGTCTAAATGTTTGCTGGCAATAGGAGATCTTGTGTTAGTGTGATTTACCAGGACGTTTTGGATTTAAACATTGATTTCTGTTTGTTTTCCTCATGAACTCAGTGCAGCATTTCCAACTGCTTTCCAGCTGCTCTTCTCGAGCAGAGCCGGGAAGTGTAGCACTACTGATAGGTGTAAAATCAACTGGAAAACACCAAACCTGCAGGGGAAAATAATTCCCTGAACTTTGTGGGAGTGGATCCTTTCTGGATGCTTTGTTTGCTGGGGGTTGATGGTGACAGTTGCACAGAACAATAAAATGCAACTTAGAAATGTGGGGTTTGGGGGAAAAACAGTCACACCCTCGTGTCTTGAGACAGAAGTGTTTTTCTGGAGGCCACTGATGTGTTCTCATCCAACTGAATCATTCAGTTAAATGTCGGTGCTCTGTCCTTCTTGCCAGTTCATCTGCATCACCTTTCTGTCTCCACTCTGGAAGCCTTAGTGTTTATTTGGCTTTTTAACCAGTATCACGGGACAATTAGGGACAGAAGGGCCTCTGGAGACCATCCCCACCTAGAGCAGGTGACACAGAGATGGGTCCCGGTGGGTTTAGAATGTCCCCAGAGAGGGAGACAGCCTGAGCAGCCTGTTCCAGTGCTCTGCCACCCTCAATGGGAAGTTCTTCCTCCTCTTGAGGTGGAACTTGTGTTTTAGGTGATGCAGGTTAATTTAGTTTGCTGTGGTGGTGTTAATTGCTGCTGTGTGACTCAGAGGCTCTGTGGGACGTGTGCTGGTCCAGTCTGTGGAGATCCGATTTAGGGAGTGCCTGGCCGTGATCTGGGGGCAAATCCACCCTTCAGCAAAAGCATTTTCTAATGCTGCTGCAGCACTGAAAATAAGCCCTTAGCAGCAAATCTGTCCAAAGTAAACAATTGAAAAATAATTAGGAATGGTAGGCAAAGGCACGCTCGCTGCTTGGCATCATGTTCAGATCACAAGCAAATGAATGAATGATGAGATCTGGCTCCGCAAAAACAGGAAGGTGTTCTCAGATGTGCAAATATCAAATCCAGAAGGAGCTGTGTGGGGCTTTTTTTGCCCCATCTCCCAATTAATTGTCCCCATTTGGACATCAGGAGGGATTTCTTCATGTAAAGGGTTGTCAGGCATTGGAAGGGGCTGCCCAGGGAGGTGGTGAAGTGCCCATCCCTGCAGGTGCTCAAGGAAGGACTGGATGTGGCACTCAGTGCTCTGGGCTGGGTGAGAAGGTGGGGATTGGTCACAGGTCGGGCTCGATGATCTCTGAGGTCTTTTCCAAGCTCATTGATTCTGGGATCTCAGTTAACCACGGGGATACACCTTGTGGAAGCCACGGCAGAACAATCCCAGCGTCACACCCAACCAGCCGAACTAAATCACAGCTCTCGTGTTGGTAATAATAAATGAAGCAGCATTTCAGATGACTGAGAAATAGAAAAAAAAAAAAACCACCAAAAATAAGCAGCCCAAAGAAGTCATAAAGCTGAAAATAGCTTCAAACACAAGCTGTGAGCTGGCAGGGGCTGGGGTGGCTGGGCTGTGACAGAGAGGGATGTGCTGCGATCCCAGGGGATGTCCCCATCCGAGGGCTCTGACCGAGTGGTTTGCTCTCCTGCTTGAACTCACGATGTATTTATGTGCCCGCTTCCAGCAGCTCATAGGTGAGCTGGTTATGTTCCCAGCTTCAGATTTGGGCTGTCTTGAGCTATTTCTCTAAGTGTGAAGGCTGGAAGACGTCACAGTTTTGGATGCAGATGGTGTTTAAAGGGAAGAACAGGGGATGTTTTGTGGAGGATGCTCAGAAGGAATTGTTCCTTGTGCTTCAGTATGAGGACTGGAGTCCTTCAGCAATGCTCACAGCTGTCCAGCATGGCAGCTCCCCTTTTATTGGGACCAAAGATGTGGATTTAATGGCAGAAAATATTCAAATTCATGGCCAGATTGTTGCTCTGAGTGAATGAGTTACCTGTAAAAAGACCATCACGATGTAACTCTCTTTGCTTTCACACTTGTGCTGGCACCTGATGTCCTTGAAATGGGGAAAACACACTAAATTTAATACTACTGAGTTTATTTCTTAAAAGACAGAAAGAAACAAGATTTTATGGGACAATGCCATAACTTTGTCCAGTTATTGACCAGATTTGCAATTTTAGCATGGAGCTTTATTATAAATAAAGTAGAGTCACAGTAATATTTCATGTGAATTAAGAAAAAACCCCCTTCCATTAGAAGAACAAGACACTGGAAAACTTTATCATGCAATGAAGTGAAATGAGGGACTGAAGTTAGTAAAAAGAGAAACCAAGGGTATCATTAAGAAAAATAAATATAAATCTGATTTAAAATCAGCTCATTTGTCCCCTGTTCTCTTGCCCTGTCAATATTTGTGCCATTGGAGTTTAATTGATCTGTTCCATGTTGTTTTTTTCTCTCTGGCCATGTGGGTGAAACCCCTATAAAATCAGAGTATGGAGAGCTGGCAGGATATAAGAAGTGCAGTCAGCTGAGGGAACTGAACCTGAACCTCTTTGTGAAATCTCTGGTCTCTCAAAATTACAACTGTATAATTTTCAAAGAATAATTTGAGTTAAATCATAGTGGAAGCCCCTCAGTGGGGATGGCAGTGCTGCTCTGCTTCTGGAGAAAAGTAGCTGAAAATGAGGATGGCTGCTCTGGAGGAGCAATTGTTTTCCCTTCAATCTGCTAGTTATTGATATACATTAAATTTCAGGACATCTTCCGTAGAGGGTGGGTGGTTATTAACTCCACACGGGTCAAAAATAATTCAAGGGACGCTGTTGATTTTGGCCTGATTTGTGAGTGATGCTCACATTTGGCAGTGCTGGGTTCTTGCTGCTTGGTGATGGGGAAACGCATGAATGTGTCTTTCCTTAAATTAAAATATGTGAGAATGAGCAACCTAACACCCTGCGAGCCCGGTGGCACCGGGCAGTCCCCCGTGGGGTCTGAGCCGTGCCGGTAGCGTGCAGCTAAATAAACACTATTAAATGGGGAGGGAATGTGTGTCACTCCCCGGGAGCACGGCGTGCTCAGGGCCGTGCCGCTGCGCTTTTCCCACGTGGCACGGCCGGGAATGCCGCTTTTATCACCTCTTTTAGAAGCTCTGACTTAGATCAGAGGGGCATTTTCAGTAGAGATGTTTGGCTGGACCTTGTCTGAGGGCTGCTTGGAATCCCTCGGTTTGACATTCTCTTTCCTTTGCCGTTTAAAATTCCCAGTGCTTTCGGAGACTGGGAGCACAGGATTTTGAGGGGTGCTTGCTGTCACACGTGCAGCCAGGCACCGTGACAGGAGCCTGGTGGCATCAGCAGGGTGTCAGCTCATCCCATGGGATGGCACAGGCGGCACGGTGATGCAGGGAGCCTTTGGGATCCATGTGCCTTGTGGCTCCCTCCTTCCTCTGCCCAGAGAAGGGGGATGCAGCTCAGGTGGGATTTTTCTCGTGCTGTATTCCCTGGGCACTGCCCTGTTGTGGATGGAAGCGTTCCGAGAAAAGGCACGTGGAGCGGGTGGGATTTGTGTTAAACGTGTGGTGCTCAGGAATAGGATGATGCTTGGGCTCCGAGCTGCCAAGTGCTGCATTCCTCGTGTCCCAGTTCTCCTAAACAAAGGTATGACTAAAGAAAATGATGCTTTTTAGGTTTTCCCCCTTTGTAAGGCACATCACAGGAGCGCTCGCTGGCACCCATTGTTCTTCCAGCAGTTTTTGAAAGGCTTTCTCACGCTCAGCTTTGAAACTCCACAGCTCAGCAGCCTTGATTTTTATTTTTTTAAAATGAAAGATCTTGGCTTTTAGAGACTGCCTGTATCTCAGTATTTCAAATTATTTACGAGGCTCTTAGAAATAAAGAGCAGGCATTTTCCTCACATTGATTGGAATAAAACTGCTTTGCTGGCAGCTGATTTTTCAGTGTCTGAATTATCATCCTTGAAATAAAATCCCAGTGCTAGGGAAACATCGAGATCCCAGGCATTGCCTCCTACTTAACACCGTGCCTGGCCTTCTATTGTTCCTGCCTGTGGCCTGTGGGAAGCACGGAAAATCGGGAGCTTCAGCCAGCCTTCCCGCAGCACGGCATTATCCGGCGCTTGTCTTCATTGTGTCTCCGAGTGCCTGCGGAATACCTGGAATAGGCTTAAATCGACGGTGGAGGAGAGAAATGGGGAGTTCCGGGATGCGAGGAAAGGATGGTTGAGCTGAGTTTTGGAGGCAGGAGGGAGCAAACGCCGCGGGGAGCGCGGCCGCAGGCGGATGCTGCTGGAGCTGGGAGCAGCCTCGCACTCCCAGCCCTCGCATCCTCGCCGGGGCAAGTCCGGTAAACTAATGAGCATCTGAACTGGAAATGGATCGAGGGCCACATCCCTGAAATCCCTGCGGGAGCGCTCGCTCCGTCAGGGCACTTGGCAGGTTGAGCGTGTTCTCGCTGGCTCAGGGTTGGGAATTCTGTGAGAAAGAGCAGGATTTGGGGCGGGGTGGAGAGGAGTATCGAGGTCTCTGCTGAGAGAGGATGGAGAGGCACCGGGGGGAATGCAGGCAATGAGGATTAAGCTGCAATAATCACGTATTGATAAATATGGATGGTTTAGAAGGAGGAGGAAGCAGGAAAGTGCAGGCTTGTGGAAGGAACTAGTGGGCAGCAGGAGGTTTATTTTTAATTAATAAAAAACTCCTAAGGAACAGATGCAAGAGGCATGTTTGGGTTTGTTCCTTTGTTCAGCTCAGCCAAAGTCAGTGGAAGGATTCAAGGTTGGAGATGGCTCAGAGTAAGGAGACTGAGCAGCTCTCTCCAAGGTGAGCAGGATAGTAAAGAAAAAGGAATTGGCAGCTATAATCACGTGCAGACAGAGAAAAAAGAGATTTTCTTTAAAATCCTGGCTAAATGCCAGGTGTCAGGACAGGTATGGAAATCCTGACTTGGACAGGTAAATCCCAGCCCAGGAATTCCTTAGGTTTCAGCAAATGGCACAAGCAGCAGAAGCGAACCAGGCACTTTGGGGATTTATTCCTTAAAAATTGCTTGGTAACCCTCACTCTGTGGTATGTCCCTAATTCCTGGAGGTGGTGATTACCTGGAGGTGGCCCCTGCAATAACCAAGCACGTGGTGGGCAGAGCATCTGGTGAGGGGGGAATATGCAATGACTGCTGGCTGCCCCCCTTTTCCTTCCCAAGGATTCTGTCATCTTGTCCTTCCTAGATGCTGGATTTCATCAGGGATCTCTATGGATGTAGTTATTTGGGATTTCTACTGTCCTCCTTGTGTTTTGGTTGGAAAGAGGTGAATCCTTTCTAATCCCGTTAGGACAGATAGTGTGGTTGGGAAGCACTGTTTAGCCAACCTTCAAAAAGAAAAAGCCATTTTCATTTCTTCCCGGTTCTGTTTCATCCCATATAGTGGAAGAGGACCCAGGAAATCATTCCCACTTGAGAATAAATTGCCAGCTTTGCTGAAAGTGAAGTCTTGACACCTCTGGGGCTGTAAAGGAGTGATATAAAACCTCTTTCTCTCAGTGTCCGTGGGTCAGCATCAGTTACCAGGAATAACTTCAGCCAAGGGATGAAGTTTTGGATGCAAGTGGCTTAATTAGAGTGCGGATGGAGCATTGCTGTCTGTGCTCAGCCCACGTGTGATCTGCAGCAGTTCTCCTGCCTGAAACCACTAATGAGCTTAAGAACTCCCCTGTTTTCTCAGTGCTTAACAAAAATTAAATCCTTCCCTCCCAACAAAACTGGTCGCGTGCTCGGCCCGCTGCTTTCATCCGGAACAATGGGTGAGCGCTGACCTTCCTGAGATGCCACCTCAGAGCTCGTTACTGAATAATTAGGTGATCCTTACCCTTCCCACAAAGCTCGGGGGGTGTTTTTTGTATTGATAACATGACGTATCCCAAGGCTCGGCCTTGAATTTCAGGCTCTGGGCTGTTGCAAACTCCATCTGTCCACTAAGTGAATGTCAATCCAATTTAAGCTTGCATATGTTTCCAAGGAAACCATGGGAGGCAGTGGGGAGAAATGGATCATGGAGGGGCAGGGAGGCGAGTGCAGCAGCAGCAGCGCTTTGACTTTTCACTATTTAAATATAATTAAACCCCAGTTCGTTGTAATAACCTTACATAGAGCAGTGTCTGGAGGCCTTGAGGGTTGGATGGTTGCTCTTGGAGCAGCCTGTGTTGTGTGAAAAACGAACGTAGGGAATTTAAAAATAAAAAAGGAAAGTGGCTTCTGGTGCTTCCATGAGGCCTCAGTCCAGCTCACAGAGCTCTGCACTTTCTTGCATAGATCCCAGAATCATTTAGGTTGGAAAAGACCTCCAAAATCATCAAGTTCTACCTGTGGCTNAAAAGACCTCCAAGATCATCAAGTTCTACCTGTGGCCGATCACCACCTTTTCAACCAGACCAGGGCACTGAGTGCCATGTCCAGTCATTCCTTAAACACCTCTAGGAATGGTGACTCCACTACTGTCCTGGGCAGCCACTTCCAGTGCTTGAAATCATGGGTTTGAATAGTGAGGTCCTAATTTTCTTTCTCTCAGGCTGGAAAGTTCATGCAGCCATATAAAAACCTATCCAGCCATCAGCTGAACAAAGCAAGCTGTGAATGGACCCAAAGGAGTCTTCATACGTGTATTTGAACCCCCACAAAAATATAAATGGAACGTGTTTAGATAAATTTAAGATCAGTGTCCTGGTCATGTTGAAAGAGCCAGGTTGGACAAGGCTTGGAGCAGCCTGGGCTAGTGGAAGGTGTCCCAGCCCACCTGGGGGGTTGGAATGGGATGATCATTAAGGTTCCTGCCAACCCAAACCATTCCAGGATAAAACACCTTAGCACTGCATGCTGGTGTACTTGTGTTTGGAGGGCAGTAACAGTGCCAGGCCTTGCCTGGGGAGCAGGAAAGCCACTGAATATTTGGATATTTGTTCGTGATCTCTCAGATTGGCAGCAGGCGCTGCGGCTCCACAAGGGCTCATCCTTCACCAGTGGTGTGAGAACATCCCAGCTTGAGCAGAGGCATGGAAGGAAAGCTGTGAGGTGACACTGAGCAGGAGACCCCAGAGGTAGTTTGGGGTCTGTTCCTTTTGCAGACCCCGTGTTGACCACAGCAGAGACCTGACAGAAGTTGTGGCATCCTCTGGGAAGTGTCACTCGGCTCTGCTGGTGCTCCCACGTGTGTGGCAAAGTTGTAAGCAGGGTGGGAAGCAGCAAAGTTGGAGACTGAAACGTAGACTTTGTGCTTGGTTTCTGTTCAGAAGAAATGAGGCTTTCCCTCCCCCCATTTCCAGGAATTCATCTTGAACTGAGAGTTTAAATCCTGCAGAAGCTAGGGCTGTAAGTCTGCCTGGCTTTCTGGAGCAAAGTGTGTTTCTACCTGTTAATACAGCTGTTAAATAAAATGTTGATCTTAGTTATTGAAATGAGGAGCGAGGAGCTAGCTTTGGAGCTCTAAAATGGGATATTATCTGTCATTTTAGTGTGAAGAATGCTGTTGCCTTAAAATGTTTTTCTGTGACAAATAGCTGGAGCTGAAATTCTGGTGTCTGGGGATATCCTGCATGGATACATCTCTCCTTGTGCACTGTAACTGCAATCTGAGGCAGAAACTCCTCAGCTCCGAGCTCTTTGCAGCTGTTGTCCAGCATCAGATCCTCTTTGGATCAAATCTCCTGAGATTTGGACTGCCAGCAGCAAAACTGGCCGAGGGGAGGTGTGTGCTGGGCACAGGCACTGGGAATCGTCCTTGGGCCGAGCTGTGGGATAGCAGGGGGGTTCTGGCTGCTCGGGGGGGCTTTGCAGCACATTCCTCCTTATCGGCTGTTTACCCTTCCACGCTGGACACAGCCTGGGAAAGCAGAGCTTGCTGCAGCTTGCTTGGATCTTCCAGCAGCTCCTGGAAACTTCCTACCAGTTCTCCCGACGTTCGACCGGTAGCTGCGAGCGTCTCCCGCTGCCACTTTGGCTCTGCTTCAGCTGGCAGCTCGTGCAGCTCAGGAATCCCTCTGGGATCGCCTCTCCGGTCGCATTTCCCGTGGTCTGGTTTCACACGTTGTCTCCTTCTACCCCACTCCTTGGAGCCTGTCACTCTGAACCATGTGCATCTTTTACCCTTGTGCTCCTGTGCTGGTGACTGGGATGGATGAGGGTGGTTTTCCCTTCCCCATCCCTCTGATCCACGCATTGAACACCTCAATGTGCAGTCAATGTTCTCAAATCCTATGGCTGATAATGAAGGGGTTAATACTGATTTTTTTTTTTGGTTTCTCCACTTGTCAGTGCTAGGAGTTCCTCAAAAGTTTTGCTGTTTTCTTCCCTGTTGTGAATATTCTGCTCGAGGTTGGAGGAAGCTCGTGGGGGGGTGGTTTTGCAGTACCAGAGCATCCTTTGTCAGATCAGCTTGTGTAGTACTCTTCTCCCAACTACTCAGCACACCTGGATGTTTTGAAGCCACAACCTGGCTTCAGGGGACCTTCCTGAAAATCAATCGGAGGCACCTGTGGCATTTCCATAAAACTGGGCTGCACTGCTTAAAAGCTTTGTGGGTCCCCAGAGGAAGTTGTAATTAGGCTCCTTTTCCAGAGAGCTGATGTTTTATCCTCTGGAGTTCCCACTGGCTCCATGGTGACCTGCACTGGTGGGAGAACAGAAGTATTCAACATCCCCTCAGAATTCAACCTGGAGCTCTTGGGACCAAGGGTGTGACTCAGTCATTGTTCTTAACCATTCCTGATGCTCTTTGGTCTGTTTTTTCCTCCTGGCTGTGCAAGGGGCAGTGAAATCCAAGTAATATTTCGATGTGATGGAGTTTATATGGCCCACCTTATTGAAAAAGTCTCATCCTAGCCCTGGCTTGGAGAGCTGGGTGTGTTTAATTGCTGCCTTTCTGAACGGCCAAGTGGCGTCACGCACGTGTGGGTCGATAAATGCACCTTAATGAGTGCCTATAAACCAGGTCGCTCCCAGCACGGGCTGCAAACCCTGGCCAGTCTATTTAAAGGTGGTATTTGTTGCCTTGACTGATCAAACCTGGGGCACAAGCAAAGGTGTGTGTTTAAATACACCTCTAACGATGTGGGTAAGGGATGAAAGAGCTGGGGCAGCTCCTAATGGGAGTTAAACGGGCTCTCACGGAAGCAGCGTTCCAGCGAGCTGGGCTTCTCCTTGTCTAAAGTGGCTGAATTGCCTGTGTTTGGCTTGTGGTTCCTGGGATTTTAGCATGTTACAACATCCAGCTCCTGCTTGAGTTTTCTCTCACCAGATTTCTGATCTGTGTCAGCTGCTGGTTCCTAGAAACGCTCCTCTGGCTCTGCTCGGGACCTTGGTCAACACAGAGTCCCTCTGCTTCCTGGGCTTAAATGATCCAATTTGATATAAATTTAAATGATTCCTCTGCTAACACCCTAGGAATTAAGGAACTTGTTCTCCTTGGAGGTGTCAGGTGTTGCAGCACCATTCAGCAGTGCTGCATTTCCTCAGACTGACCTAATACGTGAAACCAGTTGAGTTGTGAAATTTTAAGTGGAACTTCTTCCCTTACCTTGTGGGTTACTGATTTGTAAATACTGTCTCTGGCACTAATGGGAGGGAGGAAAGGTTTAAAGCAGGTTTAGGTAGGCTTGGCAGTTCTGCCTTGGCTAAAACCATGTCACCAGAAGATGTGTGAATATACACCCGTATTTGTGGTGGTGATTGGTCCTGTATTTTGTGAAGGAAGAAAAAAATTGTGCATTTTAAAGCCACATCTGGACTCCTATTCCAGAAGTTCCCAAACCATTCTGTGATTCATGGAATGCCAGAATGGTTTGGGTGGGAAGGGACCTTAAAGCTCATCCATTTCCACCCCTTGCCATGGGCAGGGACACCTTCCACCAACCTGTGCCAGGGCCTCACCACCCTCACAGGGAAGAATTAGATTCTCTGATTCTAGTTCAAATCCAGAAAAGTTGGCTCCAGATTTAAGCTCCGCTCAGCATTCAGTGCAGCACTGTGGTTTACAAGACATCAGAGAAGGAGAGAGTTTGGTTCCAAGGATTGCAGTGGGAATGCAAAAGTTCTGTAAAGTCTTTCTTTAACTTGAGTTTTGGATTGGGATTGAAACTCTCAAGTGGAAAAGTGCTCAGCATAACTCATCCTCTGTCACCTTTGTCCTCAGCTGGGAACGTGTGGGGTTAACACTGGTGTTTCAAGGGATGATCAGAAAGTGAGAATAAAGAAGTAGAAAGTCTGTTTTCTTTTGAAATGTCTGTTAAACTTTGAATAGAAAGAGGAATCAAAACCTTTGATGAAGGAAATCCCAGAGAGCTGTTCTGCTGTATGGACAACTCGCAACCCAGCTGAGGGTGAAGTGGCGTGCTACTCCTTTTTAAACCATATAGAAACAAAAAAGGTATTTCCAAATGCAAGATGATACTGTCTGAAGTACTTATTCTAGAACTGAAAATAATTCAGGTAGCAGTTTTAGTCTGAAGAGGTATTTCTGGTCGGTGTATTTCAACTGGAGATGAGTCAGAACACAATCCTCGAAAATGCTACATGAACTTGTTCTTTATCAGAGCTTTGTTTTGCCTGCTTGGGTTTAAAGCTTCTGTAAATTTAAGTCGAGGTTATAAACATGCATGTCTGTTAAATTTTCAAATTCAGGCTGTCTTCTGCACTCCTCTCAGAGATGATAACTCCTGGAGTCCATACCTGGGGACACAGTGCCAAGGATTTGGACACTGAGGTGGGGCACAGGCAGTTTTGAGGGCCACTTAAGCAAGGAAAATAAGATGAAGATTATTTAAAGGAAAAAAAAAATGTTTAAATAAAACATTTAGTTAAATGTCATGTTGAAGGAATGCCTTGCCCTTCCCTGAATTTCCTGCATTGCTTTTTTCTCCCCTAAAGCCAGTTTTGAGCTTGTTGAGTAGGAACATGTTGTCTTTGGATCCTGAGGGTGCCGTGCTGACAGTTCCCAGTCAGGAGGGAGTGAATGGAGACCTTTGTGGGAGAGACGTACCGGAGGGAGGAGAAGGGAAATCCGGATCCAGAGATAGGATGGCAGTGACAGCTCCATGACATGGAGAGGAGCTGGCAGGGATGCACCTGCCCTTGAAATTCCCACAGGCAGCACAGTTTGCAGCCGCACGCGTAGAACACGGAATCACAGCGCAGCTTGAATTTTTTAAGCTCAGCAGCTTGAAGGAAGCTCCTAAAGCAGTCGTGGAAGGGTGTGATTATAATATATAGAAGAGCTTTAATATTTACTGTAGAAAAACCTTACACCTTGTTCTTCAAAATAAAGCCTTGGGAATAATTTGTTATTCCATTTTGTCCGTGGAACAGGAAGGGTGCCAGAACTATCTGAGCAAAGTGACATATGATTGATATTTTACCAGACTCAGCCTTCTGCCATGAAGGAATCGCGTTTGCATTTTGCATATATGAAAAATCAGATGAGCAGGGCTTGTGTGGGTTATTTTTTTTTTTAAAACCTTGATTGGCAAAGCTTGTGCTCCTTCTATAAACACGACTGCGAAAGCTGTCCTGGAATATTTTTTACTTGGTTTTTCAAACTACTTATAGGCATGTTTTAGGGTGTTGTTGGCGTAGCTGTCACATGGCAGCTTTGTGCAGAACCTATTTAAAGTTGTAACAGGCAATGCTGTGTAAATGGATGATATGTAATAGATCTGGTATTTTATAGAGTCACAGAATCCCAGAATGATTTGGATTGGAAGAGACCTTAGGGATCATCTCATTCCACACCCTGCTACAGTTAGAGATGTCTTCCACTAGCCCAGGTTGCTCCAAGCTCTGTCCAGCTTGGCCTTGGACACTGCCAGGGATGGGGCAGCCACAGCTTCTCTGGGCAAACCTGTGCCAGGGCCTCACCACCCTCACAGGGAAGAATTTCCTCCCATCTAACCCTGCCCTCTGTCAGGATGGAGCCATTCCCCCTTATCTTGGCACTACCTGCTCTTTTAAAAAGTCCCTTTCCTTCTTGCTGCTGCTGTTCCCTGGGATATTTCAGGATTGCAATATCTGTGTAAGCTTCAGCCTTCCCGTTTTTCCAGGTGGTCTAGTGTGCACCTCCCATCCTTTCCCATGTTCCTCTTGCCTAATCTCTGGACTCTGCATGCCTTCATTAAAAGGAAACCGTAGTAACTAGTTCACTGGGACGTGATGCAGCAAAAGCCAAGTGTCAAAGCATCTCTTTCCATCAAATTGTCAGCCTGGAGACAAGCTCAGCCTCATTTCCACCCCCACATCCTTGTACTCACCTGCAAATGCCAGGGAATTCCTTTGCTGTACCTGGGCTTTCCTTGCAGCAGCATGCTCGAGGCTGCTTATCCATGGTTCTCCATAGGTTGCTGCTGCTGCTACAGCTGAGAGGGTCCTGTGGGAAGCACGAGTGATGGATGCTGTTTGGGAATTGCCATATGCTCTAGCACACTCTAGAATCCATTAATTCCAAGTTTCCTTCTCATCCTGGTGCATCCCTCCCTAACTTGTTGAAAGGCAAAGAAAATACGTTCCCTCTGAGAGAAGGAAGGTAGTTGTGTTATCCATCTCTGAGCAAACTGAGGGGACAGAAGCAAATCCTGGTCTCTGCTTCCAGTTTTTCCTGGCTTTGGAGTGGGTTTGGAGTTTTGGGGAGTTAAGGGTGGCTTTGCCTGTGGTTAAGCCCAGCTTTTGCATCTCTTCTGCAGAGAGGGAGTATGAAACTGTGGCTGTGCCGTTGCCTCTCAAGCTCTGACCCCACTTGGGACAATTTCAGTGGGGTTTGGAAGGCTGTGAAGAGCAGCAAAGGCACCAGAGCTTTCCACAGGCACACAAAACAACGCTGCTTTATGTTGAGGTCACAAGCAAAAGGCTTGTGACAACTCTTGGGGTGGAAATCTGCAGTTCTTCAAGGTCGTAGGAAGTGGTTTTGCCAGTGTTGATCACGGGTGTGCAGTGAAGGCTTTTCTTTCAGAAACTTGGGGTTTGCTTTAATGTAAATATGTACCAGACCCCGAAGCTTTGGGGCTCCAAACTTGATCGGGGTTTGGTGCCTGATGTTGGAATCGCTGAGGTCACTTATCAGTCCCCACATTTGTTTTTCACTTCATCATTTCCTGCCTATTCTGCTCGGTGGCAGCCTGTCACTGGCAGCGTGACACAGTGTTACAGCTTCTTACCATCGGTAAAGGGGGAAGGAAAGCCGGTGCTTTCCGCGAAGGAATGTGCTTTTCCAGGTGTCGCATTAATTATCCAAACAACCTGCCCTGTTGTTGATTTTGAGGAAATCGCCTCTGACTCTCCCCCACACTTGCACATTGTTCACTTCCACTGGTGTTTTCCCTCTTGTCCCCTTTTTTCCTCCCCTCTTTCCCCCCTCATTTTTTCCCCCTTTCTTCCTTTCCCCCCACTTTTTCACCATCCTTTCCCCTCCTTTTCTTTTCCCCCCTTTTCTTCCCCCCCATTTCTTTTCCCCTTCTTTTTACCCCCCTCTTCTTTTTCCCCCCTCTTCTTTTTTGCCTATTTTTTCCCCCTTTCCTCTTCCCTGGGAATGCTGCTTGCTGAGGCTGCAGAGAGTGTGAGAACAGCCAGAGAAATGTAATTTTGGCTTCCCCAGACAGAGCACTGCCACTAGGCAAGATCTGAAACCAGATAACGAAGGCTGAGCCAGACCTTCCCAAGGAATCAGCCGGGGAGCTCCTCGGGGGTGTTCCCAGCTCTGGCTCCGGGTAGTGCAGGTCGGGCCTGCGCCCGGCCGGATTCACTCCCTGTGCCGCTGCTTTCGGACGCATTCGGCACTCGGGGTGTGAAGCCCCAGGCTCTCATTGCAGTTGTCTGTGATTTATCACGGCCACACACGGGCTGCAGAACTGCCAGCCGGGTGGCTGGAGCACACACAGGCTTTCGCAACGGCGGGTGGATAATTACGGGTGTTGGAGCAGGGAGTGGAGCAGAGCCCAGTCCAGGACAGTTCCCAGAGATCCCCTTGGTTGTGCCAGAGTTGCCCCACATCCGTTTTTATAAGCCTTTTGGAAGCTGTGGAGGCTGCGTGTCCACATGGCTTTCAGGAGCTGCTGGCAGTGAATCACAGAATGCTGGAATGGATCTTAAAGATCCATCCCCCTGCCATGGGCAGGGGACACCTTCCACTATTCCAGGTTGCTCCAAGCCCCATCCAACCTGGCCTTGGACCCTTCCAGGGATGGGGCAGCCACAGCTTCTCTGGGCAACCTGTGCCAGTGCCTGAGCACCCTCACAGGGAAGTATTTCTTCCCAAAATCCCATCTAACCCTACTCTGGTACAATGGTCAGAGCTGTGCTGATGAGTGAGAGAAACCAGCCCTTTCTGCAGCCTAATGAGCTCTGTATAAACAGTTTTCTCCAGAGTGTGTGGATGATGGAGCTTTCAATGGGTCTCTGGAGAAAAATCAGGACTGGACCCTGGGAAGACAAATTGCAGCCTCCAACAGCTACAGATTTTCTGAATGTTTGAGAGGGAGGCGATGTTTCCACTCACGGGACGTGCATGGTATTCAAGGAACTCAGCCTGGGATACCTGATGCTGCTGCGATTTATCCGGATTTCCCAGAGCTCCTGCAAGGCTTCTTCCGTGCAACACGTTCCTTAGAGCACAGGGAATTACTTGCCTGCAAAAGCAGCAGGGAGAAAGGAGCCAATCCTCCAGATACTCACAGTTGTAGGGCTGTTGTCACAGCATAAGCTGTTCCAATGGAAATGGATAGACAGGATTCAAGTAGATGGGGCTGAGAGCCATCGGAGCGGTGCCGTGCACGGAGAGGAGGATTGGTGTTGTCGTAACTCTTTGTGTGTTATTGAAGTGCCAAATGGATCAGGAGCTTTAAAGGCTTTAATTTCTGTGCTTTTGGCATCGTCTCTTGGAACGCGTGCGTCTCCGTAGTGAAGCTCTGGAGAGGAAATGGGGCTTGAAGGGGTAGTCCCAGACTAGTTTCTTCTAATTTCACTTGCAATCAAGTGCTGGAGAGGGAGAGACAGATGCTGCAGCTGCGTGATTACAGAACATGCAGCTGTTATCACACTTGCTTCTTTTCCTGCTAATGAGGCATCAACTCTCTCCTGAGTTTGCTGTTTGGGTAATGGTTTTATTCTAGCACGAAACTAGAAGTGGTTTTAATTTTTCTTTATTCTGATCTGGTTTGGGTTCAGCAGCTGGTAAGATGGTTTTTCAGAACTAGTCTGGTTTGAGGAAGGAGTTGCCAGAGGATTGTTGCCTGGAGAAGCTGTGGGTGCCTCATCCCTGGGAGTGTTCAAGGCCAGGTTGGATGGGGCTTGGAGCAACTTGGACTAGTGGAAAGTGTCCCTGCCCATGGCAGGGGGATGGAATGGGATCAGCTTTAAGGTCCCTTCCAACCCAAACCATTCTGTGATTGTATGATAAGGAGGCAGCAATTCCAACCAACCCTAAAATGCTTGGTGGGTTCTGGATGCAGCTGGATAGACGGAGCTGCTTGGAACTTTTATTTCCAACACCTCAGTGTCTTCTCTCCATTAATCCAGTTCCTCAGCCACGAGCAGTAAATGGGTGGTTCTGGTTTAAGTATCTTCACTTTCAGTTCTTCACATTTTCTCACGCTTTCTTGGAGACTTCCAAATCTGGGCACAGGCAGCTTTTCTCTGCTTTGTGAAGCAATACAAAGGTGGAGAGAGGACGAAGAGCTCTGCCACTCTTCCCCTCCCAGCTGGCAAGAGCACAATACTCTCTGGAAGGAAGCTCAGCAGGACTCTGATTTTGAGGAATGATGCATTTGCCTGTCAGAGGACTGAGTTTTGAGCATTGTTCAAAAGCTCTCTGTGTTGTGCTGGGGGAAGAGGAGGGATTGCTGGATCCCAGGTGAGCTGGGAGCAGGAGCATCCCCCTCACAAAGCAATCCATGCAGTGCAGATGGTTATGGAAGTGTGGAAAAACCTCTGAGTAGTTCAGCATGCTAAGGATGGGTTCTGTTCCATAGGTGCTGGCAATGAATCATAGAATCCTGGAATGGTTTGGGTTGGAAGGGATTTTAAAGCTCAAACAGTTCCACCCCCTGCCATGGGCAGGGACACCTTCCGCCAGCCCAGGTTGCTCCAAGCCCTGTCCAGCCTGGCCTTGGACACTGCCAGGGATGGGGCAGCCACAGCTTCTCTGGGTAACCTGTGCCAGGGCCTCACCACCCTCAGAGGGAAGAATTTATTCCTAATATCCCATCTAACCCTGCCCTCTGTCAGGGTGGAGCCATTCCCCCTTGTCCAGGCCCTTGTTCAAAGCCCCTCTCCAACTTCCTGTAGGCCCCTTTAGCCACTGGAAAAGGCAATTAGGTCACCTCAGAGCTTCTCCAGGCTGAACGATCCAAATTCTCTTGCATCCCCTTCCCTCAGTCTCTCCCAGCCTTTTCCTAACTTTAGAGCAGCTATGGCATGAACAGTCACACCTATAGCACCCAGTTTTTAGCAGATACTCCAACTCATTTGAGCACGAACCCTCCAGGTTGTGTCGTGCCAGGCTGGGTCAGGCTTCTGCCTGTGGAAACCTGAGGAGAACAAGGTGCCTGATGCTGGGTTTAACACAAACCATGGCTGTTTATTTTGGGATTTTCACCTCTGCCAGAGGCTCAGTCTCTCAGTGGGGACAGTAGAAAATAGGATGAAAGTTGCAAGGAAACCACTGGCCCATATAGCCTGGGAAGAGTTGTCCTCCCCAGGGCATGTTCTGCAGGATACCTGCTTTGCCTCTGCCAAATCCTGCTCTGCCTGATCCATTTTTGACAATTATAGTCCTCTCCCAAACTCCAGAGGTTGCATGTGGTCAGTTTGGCCTCTTGTGCGAGAAGAATTCAATTCTGGAGGAAATTCTGTCTGACTTGATCCTCCTAATTCCCAGAGCCTGATTTTCTGATAAGAAAAACATGGACATATATAAATGCTTGTTCTCCACTGAGCTCTCCTGTTGGGGCACCAGCCATGGGATATATCCTGTTTAATGGGATGTAGGGGCTCAGTCACCCCAAAACACATTGCCAAGAGCATGACATCTAGAAAAGCACCGTGCAAACCCCAGTGGGTTTCAATTCCTGAATTTCCCTTAGTTAATGCATATATAAGTAAGGCAATTAAAACACATTGGGCTTATTTCAAATAGATAATCTAATTATCAGCTTGATTAAACCATATCAAATGAACAGTTCTTGTAATTCGGGAGCTTTGTTCTAATCACTGCCAAAGCAGTAGGAGCTTTAATTAAAAGCCTCAAAAGTGGCAGACCAGTGTCAATTGAGGGGAGTTCCAGCCCGAATCCTGATTGCAGGGAAGAGCAAACCCCTCCTAGGTGACTGCTGATACAAAGATCAGCTCTTTGCTACCAAAAAATGGAATTTGACTATTTTGTAAATACCATTAAATGCAAGTAATTGTCCTTTGCTGCTGTTTCTGATGCTCAGAGACAGACTTAATTAAACCTATTCCACTATCACTCATTTACACTGATGTTTTCAATGTCTGTAGGTTGGTATCACCCAGCCATATCCTGTCTCAGCCTTGGACCTACAGCTTCTTATGCAAAAGTGTGCTCCTTCAGACTGCAGAATTCCTTAATTAAAAATCGGTTGCTGGATAACTCGGGAAGCCCAGGCTTCTTTCTCCTGCCATGAATGTATCTTTAGGGCCTCTCTGCCCATCGTGATTTGGTGTTCAATGCCCACAACTTTTATAGAACACAACTACAGGGAATGACAGGAGCAGCGGACAGCCAGGTTCCAACCTGCACAGGGATTTGCATGTATTTAATTTATTAATGTTGGCATGTCTCTGCTTAGTAGCCCAAGTTTTCTTTCCACCTGAGTAGGTGGACTTTTTGTTTTTCTTTTGCCTAATTGTCTTGGAAAACGACACTGGAACAGCCTGCTTGTATCAACATGCAGGCAGTCACAGACTGGGGCTTATTTCTGCTCTGTGCCCCGAACCAGCCTTCAGATTTTTGAGATTTGATGGGAATTTGTAAGGTGTTGTTAACAGCATCAGTGTAAGAGGGAGCTGGGTGAACAGCTCTCTGTCCGGACCCGGCTTTCCCCAGCTGCTGTGGCATTTGCCATTACCACCTTGCTTTTAATTACTGTCGTGTTCCATGGCTTAATATTAAACCACATCTAATTGCATCCTGTCTCTTAATTGGCTTAACTGGCCATCACCCAAATAGACTCTGCTGTATAGAAACAAGCTTCACCAAATATTTCCTAATTGGCAGTTGGTGCTTTGTGAGGAGATGGGACCCTCTCAGCGATATTAATAGATGTTTTCTCCCGTTCCCCAGGATTGGACATTGATCCTATGACGCATGCCCGGAAAAAACAACTTTTCCTTCTGAAACATCCAGCTGGTTCTGCTGGCCAGGCCTCGTCGCCAACAGGCAGCAGGAGGATGGACAGGGCCGACGCAGAGCAGCGGGACGGAGATGCCTCGGAGGCTCCGAACTGTCCCAGTGGGTTTGTAGGGAACAACAAAAGCAAGAGTTTGCGTGAAGTGCGAAAGACATACCCGCTGCGGAGGCGGCTGCTCCCCTCGGTGAGCAAAAAGACCTGCAAGGTGCTCCTCACTAGGCTGGAGGATGTGGCTGGCTCTCTGTCCAAACAGACCCCAAGCTGTAAAAAAAAGCACCTTCCCAGCTGGGTGGAGGGTTTGGGATCTGCTTTGTTCTCGGAAAAGGTTCAGCCTATGGGAGCAGGCAAGAGTGAGTCATCTGGGGAGAAGTGCACAGTAACTTATCCTGGGTCGGAGCAGGACCTTGATCCTGCTCCCTCGGAGCCCAGGAAGCGCCGCCTGGCCTCGCTGAACGCGGAGGCGGTGAACAACCTGCTGTTTGAACGGGACGATGGCTTGTTATCCGGCAGGCGCTTCCGCAGGGACTCCGGGAAGGCTGCTGGGGACTGTACCCTCAAAGGCTTGCAGTGCAAAGCCGGTGACAACTGGTCTGCCTTGGAAAAACCGGCTGTGAAAACAGGGAAAGGAAAGAACCGGCATGAACCCAGTCAGAAATGCAATAGCTGTGAGCATTCTCTGGACGAGGTCTTTGATGATGGGGCAAAGAGGGAGGATGGTGCCATCTCCTACCATCCCACCCCAAAGAGACTGGCCAGCCTGAACGCTGTGGCCTTCCTGAAGCTGACCCATGAGAAAGACCAACCCCTGAAACAGAGGAGTAAATCGGACGGAGAGGGCAAGTCCGAGAACCACTGTTCGAAATCTACACTCAAATGGGCCAAAGCCGGTCGGAAGAACTGTGTCAAATCCAAGAAGGAAGTGGCTAGCTTAAAAATGGATGGGCAGCACGGCTGGCAAGGCCAGACTCTGGGCACATTTGGGAAAGGGGAGCAACGGGACTCTTCCAGGCTCTATGGGACGACAGAACCCGTCCCCTACGAGTCGCTGTCTGGCTCCTATGCCAGCACAGAGGGCTTCTACCACAGACTGCCTTTGCTCATGGGAGGACAAGCTTCCATGAAGCCAGAGTATGGAAGACCCGGAGAGAAATCCCCAACCCCCAAACAGGAATTGCATCAGCCTTCCTTTCCCGTGCAGCAGTTCCCTCCTTTGCCTGTGCCCGGGAATCACACGGATTGTGGATGTCTCTATGAATCCTCAGATCTGACTCCGTTGAATGGGTTTTATGTTTATTATGGCCAAAGTGGATACAGTGGCTACTCCCCCTGCTCCATTTATCCCAAGGACGAGCTGTCGCAGGCTGCGACCTGCGAGGGGCTCCTGGTATCTCCCGGTTCGTTGCCATCAGGTGCTCATTTCCAGCCCCTGCACTGGTGCAGCTCTCCGTACTGCTGCGGAGAGGGAGCGGCTGTGAGCAGCTACAGCGTCTGCGGCGTGGTGCACGTGCCGGAGGGCAGGATCGGCAGCGTGCACGCGGGACGGAACAGCTACCCCTACAAAATGCCTTTTGCAGCAGGTAAGGTGCAAAGTGCACGCAAATCCCGGCCAGCGTCCCAGGGAGAAGAGGGTGGCTCAGCGCGGTGCCTGCTTGGCGGGAGGCAGGTTCCCTCTGCAAGCAGTTCTCAGCTCCACAGCCGAGCTGCGGCTTGGAAAGAATCCTCCTTCCGCCTCCCCTTCCCCCGTTTTTAGCCCGGAGGGTTTTTCCCACTGAAAGGTCTTGTTGGTGTGGAAAGCAGAGAATCGGTGAAAGGATTTGGGCAGCGAGAAGGTGACTCACGGCTTGTCATGCTGGAGCTAAGGCTGAGCTTTGATCTCTGTAAAACAAGCAGGGTTCAGTTCCTGCACGCCATCCCGCTGTGCCGCTCCGAGCGGAGGGTCGGGAGCACACCAGGATGAGTTACTCCTCCCATCCCAAAACCTCGCTCTGGGGGCTGAGGCATCCTCGCAGAGCTTGTGGAGAAGCAGGCATTGCCTCTGCTGTTAGGTTCTCATGCCAGCTGGGGAGCGCAGGCTTTTTGGATTCCATGGATCAGAGCTGGCAGGGCTCCATAGGGAGTTTCACTGTGGTGGTCTAAATGCCAGGTGTACTGTTAGTTTGGGAATTCTTGGTCCCGTCTTTGCTCTCCGTGTCTGACAATGAAGCACTGGAATGAGATGGGGTGAGGGGGTGTGAAAACGTCATTACCTGCCCAGCTCTCGTCTGTCCCCACCTGCTTTTCAGACTTCCTGCTTTATCTTGGAGCTTTGCCTCTGCCACTGAAAAATACCTTTTTAAATATTTAAAAGGGGAGTGTTGTGTGGGGGTTATCAGACACCAGCATTGTGTGTAAAGCCATCAGGCTGGACAGTGCTGCAAACAGTTGGTGTGTAGAGGAGGCTGCTCTCCAGCTGCCGGGAGTGCCAACGTGGGATCTGCTAACCACGTGTTCCAGCCAAGAGCTGGCATGACTTACCCACTGAAAACAGATTTTCAGGTAGGTGGATGGAGTTTTGGTTCAAGCGAGGCTTTGTCATGTTCCGTTTTAGGAAGCTGCTGAAACTCGGGAGCGTTTGGTTGAAGTGTAATTTCTGTTTTCCTGAAATATCCCTGCTGTCATGGTGCTGCTTCTTACAGCAGCAGCCAGACAGGGCTCACTGGTGGCTTCAGAGCTCTTGAAAGTGGAATGCTCACAAGACAACCAGCTCAGCAGTGTGTTCTTGCCTGACAGTTTCTGTGTAGTGCCCCGAGGTCATACCAATCTACTTTGTTCCTCAGATTTTGCACACTGGTGCCTCTGATTTTGTGCAGGCAGAAGGATGCAGGCAGTGCAGACGGAGTATTTTCCAGAGTTCAGCCCTCCCTGTGGATTCAGTGGTTCCTCCTGGTGCTGGCAAGGGCAGCAGCAGTTCCAGGAGTGGGTATTTGCTAGTGTGTCACCCTGCTACTGAGATCTCCCTTGCTGTGATTTCCTTCCTGGGAGCAACTTGGATTTAAAAACCTATAACACTGTAATCATTGAGATTTTGGTTTGTGGATTGAAGCATATAAGGAGGTCTCAGAGAATGTTAACAGGGCCTTAGGCTTAGGGATTGATTTTTTTTTTTTTTTTTGTAATTATGTACCTCTGAAATATTTTCCTTCCCTAGGGTGGGGCATTTAAATGAACTAAAGGAGCACTTTGGCTGCAAGCAGCAGGCTCCCATCAGAGAGGGATCCAGCTTGACATGCCAAATGCTGTGTGTTACATCTGTCTGATTTGGTGTCTTCCAGGTGTTCATAGGGGAATATCAGTGTCTGTGTGGTAGAAATCCAGGGATTGGGCTGTGATCTTGGGCGATGGTTGTGGGCAGTGTGGAAGCAGAGTGGTGGGAAAGAGCTGGGACAGGCTGTGAGAGCTGCTTTAGTGCCAGTGCTGTCGGAGAGGCTGGAAGTGTGTGCGACCAAGTATGTGCCAGCAAGAGCAGCTCTGCACCAGGGCCCTGACGTTCAGTAGAGATTTTTGTGAAGCTTTATCCTGCTGTAGCTCAAGCTTAAAAGCTGCTTTTGTAAGCAAAATACCTGAGAGGTGATTCCTTGCTCCATGTGTCCTGTGCCTGCCAGTGCCTGCATCCTGATGTCCGGGCACTCCGGGGGTTCCTGTGGCGTTTGCTACTCAGGGTTGATTTGATTGATTGATTGATTGATGGACTGGTTGATTGATTGATGATGATGGTCTGTGGCATGCCTTGCACTCAAAGTTCCACAGTGGCTTGGTTGCAGCCCCTTAAGGAGGGTAAGGTGGGAGGCAGGAGTGAATAACTTCCCATCTCTGCAAGGGGTCCCAGCAGTTCTTTGGCTGGAGCTGAGTGACTTTGGATGGAATTTTCCCTTCAGATTTGTAAGTTCTGGTCTGAGACATCTCCTGAAGCCTGACTGGAGCTGCTCTTTGGTCACCCCAAAAAGCACACTCTCAGGTTTGGGGAACAGGGATGCATCACGTATTGGTCCAGGAGCTCTTTTCCTGCTGATAGGGGGTAATTACAACTGGTTCTTCCATTGGCCTGGGTTGAGGCTTGTTTGTGACTCCTGAGCAGAGCGAGGTATTTCTGGGATGCTCTGAGAGGCAGCGTCAGCCAAATTCCAACCTGCTGAGGTTCCTGTGTCTGCTGCAGGGACACAATTTTGCTGAGGGTGCAGCATCTTGTGGTTGTGTTACGCCGTGTTTCATCTTTCTGGACTTAATTTGGAGAATCTTCTCAATTTTCCCTGATTAGTAGAATTTGGCTTTTTGAAAGAAGCTGGCTGGTTTTGGCAGTGTGATTTAATCCTTCCCATTGTTTCGATAAGCCTTTTATTTCTTTTATACATATTGACAGGCTGGAACTGCTTTGGATACTGGCCAGCCTTGTGTGCATTCCTGGCTGGCATTACTTGGGATTCAGATGGGTTTGTTGTGGTGCAGTGTCATCGGCAGAGCACTGGAACACGCAGGCTCAGAAATGGCTTTGCTTTTACAATCCAGTGACAGTGCAAAATGAAATTACAACCTGGAGAGTCTTTACTGCTATAATGCAATAAAGGGGATTTTGGGGAAAAGCGGCCATGGTGCGGGACAGTCCCGGCTGTGTAGTTGCTTTATGTTCCAGATGAGATCCGTGACTCATTTCTTCCCTTCCCTTAGAAGGCTGCAAGTCTCTGGACCAGCTGAACCTCACAATCCCGGTGGCAGGACACCCCGCGTCGCCTGCCCACCCGCTCTCAGGATGTCCTGTGCCCAGCGTGCCGCCAGCTGCAGAGCCCGTTCCTCACCTGCAGACCCCCAACTCTGACCCTCAGACCATGGCCCGAGAATGTCCTCAGAGCTCCAAGCCTCCCAGCGGCTCCAAGTCCGGGCTGCGAAATACTCCGGGCTGCCTGCACGCCTCCAACAGCAAAGCGGCGGGGGGCCATTCCCACCCCAAGCAGCAGCGGATCAGCCGGCGCAGAGCCACCAATGGCTGGATCCCCGTGGGCGCAGCCTGCGAGAAGGCCGTCTACGTTGTGGTAGGTGTCTGAGTGCTGGGGCTGGGCAGGGACAGCTGCCTGTGCACCTCCAGGCATGAAGGCTTGGGAGTGCTGGGGCTCGCTTCCAGCTGGAGATGGTCACTAGGTGCTGTCTAGAACCTCTCGGTGAGATTCCGATGGGAGCAGAGGCGCTGCTGGCTCTGTTCCCTGTGTGCCCTGGTGTTACCTTGCACGTTATGGTTTGGGAGGGGAGGAGAACCTGCTGCTCCTGTGCTGGCCTCAGCTGAAAGGTGATGGATCCTCCCGGCTCTGGCATGTACAAGGGTGGTACCTGAGGCACGTGGGAGTCCATCCTACAGGGATCATCCTCTAGCTGCTTTCTCCTGGGTAGGGCAAACCTGTCTGAGAAGGTGACAGCTGTTGTAGCCTCAATTATAAGGGGTAGGTGTAGAGGCAGCTCTCGTAAGGTGGCTCTCTTTGTCAGTGTCTGTAGCCCCACAGGGATCTCCCAGAGCACAGAGGACTGAGACAGTGTGCTGGCTCCCAGATGGAATTTTTCTAGCACCCAAAATCCCCTTTCTTGTAACTTACATGGTGGCACGGCCAGTTGCTCCTCCAGGGATTTCCTGTCTGTACTTTCCCATTTGTTGCGTTCAGGGGCAGAGACTGGTTCCTGTAAGATGGGAGATTTCCTGCCAGAGAATTCAATTAGCTCCAATCAAGTCCACTTCAATTGCAAGAGAAGGCAATATCCTTCATCTTATTAAAGCATAAGAGCTTGAGATGGGCCCCACATGGTGTCTGGGAAGGTGGGACAAGGCATTGATGTGCAGTAGATGTCAGGAGGAAGGAGGGCCATGGTCCAGGCAGGATCTGTGCTGTTTCTTGGTGTGGTGGCACAACCTCAGGCTGCTGAGAGCAGCAGCCAGGGTAGGTTTTGGAGCTTTCACCTTTGGGACTGTGTCCAGGTGTCAAGGGCTGTGCCAGAATGAAGCCTGTCAAGGCCAGGGACTGGCCTTGTGCATCCATCCCTCAGGCTGTCACACCCCAAAGGAGCAGCGAGGCGTTAATCTCCTTATAATGCTTCCAATCCTGCCTGGGGGATCTGGCAGGAGGTTAAACCATCCTGCTCAGGCATTCTGAAATGAAACTCAGCGCAAAAGCAAGCTAAAAACCCCCCGTTCATAGTCCCAAAAGCGATCATTTTGTACTGTCAGAGGGTACAAAGGAATCACTGGCAGTCCTGCTAAGGAAGGCTTTGTGCCACGGCCTCCCTGCCACTCCCTGCCCTGCTCATGTCAAATAGATCATGTTTTATTGGTTTTCCTACAATGTTTGTATCAGAGAAACACACAGCATTCAAAACACACCTAGTTTTCAGTGCCTTTGACTGGAAAGGAAAAGCAGGCCTCCAGGTAGGCAGGTGGAAAGGTATTTCTGAAGACTGCGGTTTTGCATGCAGAATGGAAGGAGCAAGAGTGTTGTAATTTGAAAGAAGAGTATTAATTTCAACAATCAGGGCTTTTGTGAGATGTGCTGTCCCCCGGTGAGCTGCTCCTCACTGCCAGCACTATGGAGGAGAACCGTGAAGTCACCCTTTGCCTGCTCACCGGGGTTGTTTTGGTTCCTGTGTGTGCAGAACGAGCCAGAGCCAGCTGTGCGTAAGAGCTACCAGGCTGTGGAGAGGGACGGGGAGATCATCCGGGTGCGGGACACCGTGCTCCTCAAATCAGGGCCCCGCAAGAAATCCATGCCCTATGTCGCCAAGATCTCCGCACTCTGGGAGGACCCCAAGACAGGTACTGTGCCAGGAGACATTGTGTGTGCTCCACAGAGTGAGCTGGAAGCAGGGAAGGGATGGATCTTGGGAGAGCTGCAGGCTGGTTAGGGTACCAGGGTGATGGAGAGGAGATTAGCAGGGAAGGGATGGATCTTGGGAGAGCTGCAGGCTGGTTAGGGTACCAGGGTGATGGGGAGGAGATTAGCAGGGAAGGGATGGATCTTGGGAGAGCTGCAGGCTGGTTAGGGTACCAGGGTGATGGAGAGGAGATTAGCAGGGAAGGGATGGATCTTGGGAGAGCTGCAGGCTGGTTAGGGTACCAGGGTGATGGAGAGGAGATTAGCGCCATGGCTTCCATTTGGATCGTTCCAGGAACTGAAATGCTCCTTAATCACTCGTCTGGGGCTGATAATGGAAATCTTCCTGGATGTGAAAGGACATAATACATGCCAAGTGCCTGTCTTAGCAGCCCTCTCCTGTATTATTTCATTGCTCAAACATCGGGGGAGCTGCTGTTTGCTCCAATCCAACATCTGGGCTGGGAGCTGATGGGAACAGGGCTCTTCTGCAGCAGCTCTGATGGACCCCAGTAGATCTGGGGATGGGAGTTGTGGGGACTTACGGTGAGATCTGGTGTCTGACTGGCAATCCCTGAGCCAAATGCTTTAAAGTAGAGGTTGTGCTTAAAAAGGGGGAAAAAAAACCCCAAAAATTCTGTGTAGAAGACAAATTGAGGTGTGATGAGGCCCATTGTGGTTGGGTCAGTGCAGCAGCAATTCTGCTCTGAACCTGGGAATCAATGCTGCAAGTTCCCACCTTTGGATGAGGATCTTTTCCAGCTTGTGTGCTGAATGGATTCTTTTTTCAGGTGGAAACGTTTGCTTTTTGAATCTTTGGGGAGTTTTTTGTGCCTGACTTCCTTGGGATGTTGTAACCTGAATAGAAAGAAGCGAAGGTGTAGTGGAAAAGCAACATGACCGACTCCATGCAGCTTCTTGCTGTGACAAAGGGACACCTAGTTCAGCATGAAATATTTATCAGCCACAGCTGCCTCTCTGTGAGCGCTGTGGGAATGAAGGGGATGGAGCAGCAGGAGGAAGCTGGGAATGAGTGGGAAAACACTCGGAGAAAACTGAAGCTTGACTTGTTTTAATCCATGTTGTTGCAGGGGAGCTGATGATGAGCCTCCTGTGGTATTACAGACCAGAGCACACTCAGGGAGGCCGCAACCCCAGCATGCACCAGGTGAGTCCGGATCCGGGCCAGGGCATCCCAGGCTGTCTGTGCTGCTGCAGGGAGAGGGGACTGCCCTGAGCATCTCCCTGCATTTCTGGGTGGCCCCAAGCTGAGTACAGCAGAACTCTCTTGGCTGTGATACAGCTGTTGCCAGATATGTTGAGTGGTGGTGTCCTGTAGATGGCCTTTTCCCCAAATTTATTGTCTTGTGGAGAAACTCTGGGCTCTTACAAAAGCTGCTGAGTTCCTTACATGGAGGCTCTAACAGAAACTGCTGAGTGCTGATGTTTGTCGCTTTAATCTGAGAAAATTCCATGTATTAAGTAAAAAGTAATTTTGACTGTTACCTTAAGAATAAATTTATAGTGAATCAAGATGAGACACCTTTCCAAAAGTATATTCTAATTCCTACAGGACTGCAGAGCCTGAAAAGCTCCTGCTGCCATTTTGCAGGAAACTGGAGTGCCTGTGTTATGTGCTGCCTTTTAATAAATCCCTTAATCTGCTTCTTAAACTCCAAAAACGTGTTAGTTTTGTACAGAAACGTGGATGCATCATCCTTGCCCTGCATAGATTTATGATGAGAACTAAAGTCTGACTTGAGGATGCTGTGCCAGGATAATGGAGTTGCTTTTTAAAGAAAAAACGTGTGAATCACTGTGACTTCACACCTTGCTCTGCTTCACATGGGCTTGTGTTGGGTGACAGAACAAGCTGGTTTTAACTGGGAATGAAGAATTCACTGCTGTGTTCAACCCAATTTTAAACACTTGGCGCTTTCTTAATTTCTATTACTTTTTTAAATAAAAAGGGAGGGAGGGGTTGAGAGCAGGACTCGGGAGCAGCCAGGGAGTTGTACCTGCCTGGCTTGCAGGGCACAGGTGAGTTTCTAAACCAAAATGTGGCACTTGATAAAGGAAAGGTGAGTGTATCCGGTTGCGTTTCAGTCATGGGAAAATGCCAGGAAGAATTAAGCCAGGTTTTTGCAAATCCGCTTAATTACACAGGTCTTCAAACAAGAGAGAGCTTGGGCTGAGGGCTGGGTCGGGCTTGCCAGGGTGACTCAGGTGGTTTTGACTCAAGGAGTAAACCAGAACCCCAAGGTGCAGAAGGCAAGTGTGGCATTCCCAGTGTCCCTGATCAACCCTGTCCCCAAATGTTCACCCTTTTGTGAGTCGTCCCTTCCAGCAAAGCAGAAATGGAGCCTGCAGGGAATGCTTCCAGACTTGTGCAGGGCATCCATGTTCCCAGAGATCGTCTCTGCTGATCTAACCATACCTGAAATTCTTCTCAGTGGCTCTGTCTGAGTTACCCTGTGTCTAACCAATCCTGCCTGCTGCAGAGCTATATTCCCTAAATTACTCTGGGAAAAATAGAAGAGAAATTTGCCAATAGAGGTTGTGGCTGCTCCTCCTTGGATATGTTGAGGCCAGGTTAAATGGGGCTTGAAGCAACCTGTTCTAGTGGAAGGTGTCCCTGCACATGGCAGGGGGTGGAAAGAGCTAATCCTTAAGGTCCCTACCAAACCAAACCATTCCAGGATTCTATTCCATGATTCTGAAAAAGGCTGTTGCTACTTCTCTCACTAAACCAGCCTTTTTAATTGAATTGAGATGAGGAAGTGATTGGACAAGAAGGGTTTCCTTAAGTTTTGATATAAAGATGGATTAGAGAATCAAGGAGGAAAGGGGAGACTGAGGGATGCAGCCAGGCACGGCCTTGCTGCTGAAGATCTTTGTCACATTGGAAATTCCCATTGGAAATCTCCCAGTGTGAGATTGGGGCATTCGATCTCACAAAGTGTGCAGGGCAGGGTGAAATGGTGGGAGAGCCAGTGTTGCTCACTGTTGCTGGATAAAATTGTGGTGCAGAGCACGTGGCAGGTGCCTGGGTTATGTGGTACACTGGTTCTGAAGAGTATTCACTGTGGGCATGCTTTGGTGACTCCATGTTAAGGTGACGGGTGAAGGTGCAGAGCCGGCCCTTCCCTCTCTGGGTGGGTGAGGGTGTGGAGCCGGCCCTGCCTCCCGGGGCTCCGGACCAGCTGGGTGACCTGTCCCCTCCCCTCCTCTCACAGAATGAGATCTTTGCGTCGCGGCACCAGGACGAGAACAGCGTCGCCTGCATCGAAGAGAAGTGCTACGTGCTGACCTTCGCAGAGTACTGCAGGTAGGTGGAGCTCTGAACCTGCTGCACTTCCCAGACCTCCCCCTGCCTCCAGACTCTCTCACTCTGCCCATTTCCAGCCATCCCAGCTGTCCTAGCCCTGCGGGCTGTGGTCTACCTGGAGCTGGGGCACTCGCTCTGCTGCAGGCTGGGTGCTTCTCCCACTCCGGATCCATTACATGTCTGGTTTGTATAGAATTGTGGAATTGTTTGGGTTGGAAAAGACCTTTAAGGTCATGGAGTCCAGCTGTTCCCCTGGAACTGCCAAGGCCACCACTGACCCATGTCCCCAAGTGCCACATCCACACAGCTTTTAAATCCCTCCAGGGATGGCAATTCCACCACTGCCCTGGACAGCATGTTCCGAGGCCTGACCACCCTTTCTCTGAAGGAATTTTCCCAATATCCAACCCAAACCTTCCCTGATGCAACTTGAGGCTGTTTCCTCTCATCCTGTCCTTGTTGCCTGGGAGCAGAGCCCGACCCCCTCTGGCTGCACCCCCTTGTCAGGGAGTTGGGGAGAGCCAGAAGGTCCCCCCTAAGCCTCCTTTTCTCCAGGCTGAGCCCCCCCAGCTCCCTCAGCCACCCTTGGTGCTCCAAACCCTTCCCCAGCCTCTTGTTATCCTCTCAAGAGACTCCCGAATATTGATGCTTTTATGACCTTGGTACCACTGCCTGTGGTTTCAAGGAGGACAGGAACAGGTGTGCAGGAAAACATGGAACTTGGAGCTAAAAACTAAGTGACTAGGAAGAGGTCCTATATGTCCATCCCTTGCGGGATGCAGGTGCCAGACTACCCAAAAACCTGCTGATACACATGCCAGTGTTCATGCTGGATACCAGATCCTGGGATTTTGGCAGCAGCACCCCTTGGAGCAGTGACTCAGGCTGTTATAGTTGAGCTCTTGCTGATTGAATTGCACCTTTTGTCAGTAAGAACTTCCCAGCATTCGTATTCCAGCCTGGCATCCTGTGATGGATGCACAGGGCTGAAGTAAGATAGGGATTGAATGGACACAAACCCATAATGCAAACCAGTGCTTTAAATCTCTTCAGTTCTGCTGGGTGCATCTTGTGTTCTGTGCAGCCCTGCCACGGCGGGGATGCCTGAGGCCTCCTCCTCAGCCTGCTGCTGGCCCAGGGCTCTGCTCTTGGAATTTCTAGAAACAAACTGGTGTACGAACTCTTTAGAAGCTGGATTTTGATCTTTCTTTTGAGAACTAAAACAAAAACCCCAAACAAAAAAATACCAACCTAACCCCAACAACAACAAGCCAAACAAAGCCGATCAAACAAAACCCCCCATCCCTAAGCTTTGGATCAAAGCAGTTCCTTTTCTTTCTAACACCCCAGTCTTCTGGAACAGCTACTGGCAGGAATTTTTTCGTGCTCTTGTGGGTCAGGTCACCTTTGAGAGATGTTCCCTGAAGCATCCTGAATTCTTTGTTTTCCTAAACATTGGTGCATAAGCATTTATTAGGGGCTAATTAACAAAAATGAGGCCAAAGCAGTAAAAAACAGGGTGGTTAATTGCTGTCATCTTCGGTGCTGTACAATATCCACCAGTATGGAAATATAAACTTGTGTTGCTTCCTGCAGGAGTTCTCTTTGAACAAAGCTTTGTCCAAATTCCTCCCCTTCCCCTTATCCTCCAGCAGCTCCAGGGACACAGGCAGCAGGAGAGGGAATGAGTTTATGGTCCCCAGCACAGGAAGGACATGGACCCGTTGGAGCAAGTCCAGAGGAGGCCATCAGGTTGATCAGAGGGATGGAGCACCTCTCCTGTGAGGAAAGGCTGAGAGAATAGGGATTGTTCGTCCTGAAAAAGTGAAGGCTTCGGAGTGACCTAATTGCCCCTTCCAGTACCACAAGGGAGTCTACAGGAAAAATGGAGAAAGACTTTTTACAAGGGCCTGGAGTGCCAGGACAAGGGGGAATGGCTACACACTGCCAAAGGGCAGGTATAGATGGGATATTAGGAATAAATTCTTCCCTGTGAGGGTGATGAGGCCCTGGCACAGGTTGCCCAGAGAAGCTGTGGCTGCCCCATCCCTGGCAGTGTCCAAGGCCAGGTTGGATGGGACTTGGAGCAACCTGGGCTAGTGGAAGGTGGAACCTAGTGAAGGGTGACCCTGCCCATGGCAGGGGGTGGGACTGGATGAGCCTTAATATCCCTTCCAACCCAAAGCATTCCAGGATTCTCTGACAACTGTTCCGCTGTGATTGCCCTGCAGATTTTGTGCCTTGGCAAAGCGTCGAGTCGAAGGGATCCCGGGCAGGAAAACCATCATGGTTCCTCCCTCGGAGGAATATTCCACCCCTCTGCACCGCAAGGTGCCCGAGGACACGGACCCCGAGCTGGTTTTCCTCTGCCGTCACGTCTACGACTTCAGGCACGGGCGCATCCTGAAGAACCCACAGTAGCACAGCCCTTCCATCGGAGTGTGGCAGGAACGGGCGGCACCGGAGCGCCCATGGCCTGGGACACCTGTGCACTCTCACCCACCTCGTGCTGCTGCAGGTGGGAGCGCCCTGCGCTCTGTCCTGGGACTCGAGAGCGTACGAGGAGCAGAGCCCATGGAGGGAGGCAGCAGTTGAAAGCACAGCACTTCGTTAAAAGCATAAATGAAAATATATACGTAAAAAATAAATATATGTATATAGATATAGGGATTTGCATAAGTAAATCTATATCTATATATGTACGTAGAGCTGCATCTATTGGGAGGGTTTGCAGGGGATAAAAGCCAGGAAGCAATGCAGAGCCATGGCTGGGGGAACGGTGGGAAGGTGCAGGAGGGATGTGTCGGTGCGGTGTTGGTTGAGTCTGGCTGGACAGTCGGTGGTTTTCGGGCCCTGAACTGAGCCCAGTTCCTTGGCAGAGCACAGGAGAGTCTTCTTGGTCCCGCAGGACAGACTCAGAGGATTCCCACGGTGAGAGCTTCTTCAAAATACAGCTTTGGGAGCTGCCTGGGTGCAGAGTGGCCTTGTGTCATGCTTGGATAGGTGTTGCTCCATCAGGGGAAGAGCTGACCCCTGTTCTCCCTCGTCTTTTCCCTCCCCTCACCTCACTGCTCCATGATTCACCACCCAGACTGGGGCTTGGAGCCTGCTCCATGGTGGAGCAGAGGGAGCTGGCAAGGTGGCAGGTGTTACGCCCCAGTGTAGGGTTAGAGCTGGGCCCACAGGATCCTATGCCCCATCCCAAGACCGGCATGCATCACTCAGAAGCTTGGAGCTCACAAAGTGGGCTCTGCTGGGGAGAACCACGTTTTCTCTTCTCTTCTGAGTGTTGCTCTTCCTCTGATGGCTCAGGGGACCTTGGATTTTCTCTTTATTCCCAGTTTGTTTCCTGTAATGTCGTTTACAGTCCCTGCTTATCCCCGTGTGTCTGCAGTGGGAAGAAGCCAGAGGGGAAGTGGCAAACCCTTTTCTTGCGTGTTTTTGGCTTTTTTAAATTCCTTCCCCTTGTGACTGTCCTGATCTTGGGAGTGCTGTTGAAGCTATCAGCAGCCTCTCCCCCTCCAAACTCATCCCGGTGTCCGAGCAAGCTCACCAAAGTGGCTTTGTGGCTCCTGAAAGGACCTGAGCATCGGGAAAGGTTCGCATGGACCATGTGAGCCCCGCAGGTCCTGCCTCTTGCCTTACCTGTACAGATCCCAGACAGACCTTAGATCCCAGACAGACCTTAGCTTATCTCAACACTAACTTGGAGTTAATCCCAAAGCAAACCAAAGGACAGTGTCACATCCCGGAGAGTCACTGCACCAAGCTGGGAGCCCAGCCCGAGATTGCACTAACGTACAGCAGAAGCGACCCTGTGCTACCCACATTCCTGCTGGCTGGAGCCACTCACTGAAATGAGGGATCTACGTTTTCCCAGTCTTTTGGGGCTTCTGAACTTGTGTTCCATGGTGGAAGTGTCCATTCTGCTTTGATGCCCTATCAGTGGAAGCAGCATTCCTTGTACTCCCTGGGGGTGCAGGGCTTGTCACCTTGCTCCGGTGGCCACACACCTGCCCAGCCTGGAGAGAAAACCCACGGCATCCAGTTCCTTACATGGAATAGTTCAGGCACGCAGGAGTTCTCCAGAGATTTGCTCTACATACCAAAGAGGGGAACGTGTCCGGAGGCAATGGCTTGAGGGGTTGACGAGGTCTGGCACCTGCCACAGCGGGCGGGCATCTCCCTGCAGCTGGTGGATGGCTCCTGCTGGAAAATTCCTGTTTATTCCCACCTACGTAACCCAGGGAGAACACCCAGCTCCAAAAAGGGGGATCCCAGGTGTGCAAGCAAGAATTGTCAGGTGAAGCATCTTCTCTCACTTATACCTCAAGATACTGTTGGTGTCAAAGGGATTGCCCAGATCTCTCCTGAACAATTCGCTTGGCACTGGGGGTCTCTTGGAATGACGTGGTGGGGCGGTGTTGGGGTGGGAAGTGGTTGGCACATTGGGAACGCTCAGATGAAGGGGTGCAAGGAGGCATTGGAGAACGTGGTCTCTGATGCTTCTGGGGGAGGATGTGAAGTGGTTTTCCCCTGTAGCAGGGAGGAAGGACACTGGAGAAGTGGATCTGCTCCAACCTGTGACACAGAGGGAATGGCAGCTGTCTGGCCATGGTGGGGCAGAGCAGCTGTACCCCACAGTGGGTGGCAGGTGATGGGAAGCCCCAAATCCACGTGTGTGGCTCCATGGTGACTCCTTTGCCCCTGAACCTAAAGCAAGGAGAGCTGCTGGGGCCACTTCCCCCTGGCAGTGCCTTGGACACGGAATGCTGTGAGACCCACCGGCCGGGTGAGCCTGAGCGCTGTGGCAGCTGAGGCCAGGTGTGAGACTCAGCCTTGGAACCACAGTAACTCACCGAAATTCCTCCTTCTGCCCCATCTCCCCCTGCTCCCACCTTGTCCTGGCTCCTCTCCAGGTAGCAGGGAAATTGTCCTTGCCCTGGGTCCGTAACGGGCTCCAGTCCAGCTCCAGAGAGGACAAACCTGACTCTTCTCATGTTGAATCTGCTTCAGGCCATGAACATTGAGGTTCACGTGGTTGCTGATGCTGTTGTGCAAACAGCATGTAAATGAACTGAAATGTCTTACCCGTAATGAAAAGATTTCCTGCTTTTTTAATCTATTAGATATGGAAATATTTTTTGAAACTGAAAAATGCAGTCGGTAGAATTTAAATCGAAGCGTAATACATGTAAAATATATTTTAGTTGATAATTTTGTAAAATGCACTTTTTTGTGTCTCTTCCCTGGTTTCCCAGATCTGTATTTCATTGTTTACAGATGGAATGAGAACATTCCCTATTCCCTCCTTCTGTGAGAAAGATATATTAGAAGTAATTCTTAAAAAATAAATTTGAAAAACCGTATTGATTTAGAAAACAAAACAGTGCTGGACTGTTCTTCCCATTCCTGCGTGAACTTCCCACCCAGACCTGGTGGTTGCAGGAGTTAGGAGTGCTTGGGAGCAGATGCAGGTGCTCAGGGTTGTGGGATGAGTGATCTGTTGGGTTTTCCATGGAAATAGAGCAAGTGGCAACAGGATAGGCAGGGGTTGACTGACTTTTTTTCCAATCTGCTCTTGACAGCCACTGTCAGTGGAATATTTGAATCTCTGCTGTTCAGGCAGTGCAGGTGGTGGTGGCAGGTCTTGTCTCAGCTAGGCTTTAGGAACCCTCACGGAAGCATTTGGGAATGTTGCTTTGGAAAAGCATCTTGCTTGGAGCGCTGTCTCCACCAGCTTCTGCCATGGGAGTGTCCCAGCCCTGTGGCACCAAGCGCCACACACACCCTGAGGACAGGTCCAGTAGCTGAGCCATCTACATGGACATCCCAAGTGGCCAGGAGGATTCCAAGTGGGAGAAGAGCAGTTAGGAGTCAAATAACCTGCTTGAGGAGCAGGATAATGGGATCAGGAGTACTCGATGGGAATGTCTGCAGCCACGTGCAGGTGAGAGCTCTTCAGGGATGCTCCCAGCCGGTGGCAGGGCCTGGGGTGCGAGGCCAAAGGCACAGGCACGTGCAGGGGCATTGCAGGGTCTCCTGCACGCTCAGGGGGAGCAGCTCCCGTGGCACTGGGTGGTGACACGGCCATTCCCACACAGTCCTGAGCCGTGGCACCTCTGGAGCTGTCCGCAGGCTCCGCCTCGCCTTTCGTGATTTCCACTCCCTGTTGAGATGTTCTGCTGCTTCCTGGGGCTGTGGCCCTTGCACACTTGGGGAGGGAGGGGATGAGTTCTGGGAACAAAATGGACAGAAGGAAAGAGTAATGTCTGACATGGAATTAGCTCCTAATAACAGAAGAGAGCAAGGGGCACGTGTGGCTTGTGGGGTGAATGCAGATGAGGTGGCATGGTGGAACTGCATCCATGACCTGCTTTGGACCCCGGCTGCATCTGAAATTTGTAGCATCTTTCACTCCCAGGTGACCTTGAGCAGGAGATTCTGAGATGGTCCCATTGGATGAGTTGGGGCTGCTCAGTCCCTGTGCCCTTGCAGCCCTGCTGGCATCACACCTGTTCTTAAATTCCTGATTGGATTTCTTCCTAGGATTAGGGATTTTGCTAGAGGATCCTTGCCTTTTGCTTCCTGCTCCCAGTTTTGTCAGCACAGCTCCTCGCAGGGAGCTGACAGAGGCACAGACCTGGAGAAGCAGATCAAACCAAGAGAATTCCTGAAAAAGGAAACCACAGTGGTGAAGTGAATGCAACTGGGAATTTTCCTTCCAAGGGGAGGAAGGAATTCTTCCAGGGAACATGTACATTTTTGGGCTGGTGTGGGGTCTCTGAGCGTGATACTCCTGGTCTCCTGGCCTGGGATTTCTGCTGAAGAACCAATTTGACATTTTCCAGTTGGATTTAATGTGACTTGGTTACTGGAAGCCATCAGTGATGTAGGTGCCAAAAATGCAACAGAAAACTGCCCCCTGTGCATGACCCACGGCCGGCTCCAGTGCTTATCTGGGTGTGGATGCTCCCTCGGAGAGATCCCTTGGAAAGACGACCAAGAAAAAGCTTTTCCATCCCCGCTCTTCCTGCGTGGTGAGCCATCACCAAAAGGATAATCTGTGGCGGGCTGAAAAGTTGGGATTAATGTCAAGTAAAATTGGATTTACTGTTGAAATCTGCTACCCAAGGGAGGCACGTGGAGCCGTATCTGGCTCTCCTGGATCTGACATCCAGCAAACTGCTCTTGTATCATGACTGGTGCTGCCACGAATGTTCTGCTGCCACCCTGGCAGAGTCCCCTTGGCCACAGGTTTTCCTTGGGAGTCCCCCATGCATCAAGAAGGTGTGGGCTCACCAGCTGGGAAGCGTGAGGTGTGTGGCCATTGGAATCCCGCCCACCTTTGGCCAGCTGGGCATCCCCTGGCAGGTTTTGATGACCAGCAGTGGTTCGGGTACCTGGCAGAGCCAACCTGCGGTGTCCCATTTCCTTGATTTCCATGTGCAGTGTCTGAAGGTGACAGAGCCTTGTGGCAATTGCAGGGAGAAGGAGGCACTTGGGGTGCTGGGAAGGAGCTGTCGGGGTTGTGGGCACTTCCACAGGCTTTGGATAAGATTTGGGCACCAGGATGAGCACTCTGAGAGGGTTGAGAGATGTTGAAAAGTACATCCTGACCTTTGGGAATTAGTCCTTTGAGAGGCACAGCAGTGTCCTGCAGATTCAGGGATGCTGCTGTGGCTCTTTGTTCTGCTTTGGAGCAGCTCTTTTTTCCAGGGAAAGTGCCAGCTGGTCTCCTGGTGCTGCTGTGGGAGCCTTCTCGGGGCTTCCCCACCTCACTCCCCACATGTCCCATCCAAGAAGATCCAGAGCAGCGTCCAGGACTGGCTGAAGTGTCTTCCCACCTGGAGCGAAAGCCACGAGCTCCTGCTTGCATTTAACTGCCGCTTTAATGCCGCTAATTATAATGGGCTGTAATCGTGCCAAACTCCCTGCGAGCCAAGAGACGGGAGCAGTTGGGACTGTCACAGGAACGTGACAGAGCGCTCCGGCACCCGCCCAGCTCCATCCCTGCCGATGGGAGGAGCCGTGCAGGGGCTGGGGGTGGGATTTGTCCCATCGCCGGTGGCAGGACCAGCCTTGGCAGGGTTGGTGCCACACACGGAGAAGGGATACACATCCCCTTAACCTGGTGGCTCCAGGGACCTGAGCGTGGGCAATTCCCTGTTTTACTGTGCCCTTCTCATCCCACCCATATGGGATAAACACTTGGCTCACGAGCTGGGGGCTTGAGGGGAGATAATGGAGAACTGCTCGCTAATCTCTGCGTGCCAACTTTGGCTCTGCTGCTCCATGCTGCTCCAAATGCTGCAGTGGCAGCCCAGGGAGCCCCCAGCTCCATTGGCACGGGCTCCATCAGTGGGAAAGCAGCCGCAGCCTCGCAGAGCCACTCTTGGAATGGCTCCTGCACTGCCTGTGTCACTTGAAACTGAATAAAAATGAGATTGAGCTTTTCGTGTTCTTCTCCAGCTGCTGCTCCTGCCATGGCTGCATCCCTGTGCCCAAAACCTCAGGGTCCTGGAGCAGCAGTGCATGGAGCCATTTTTCTGGAAACGTCAAGCTGGACATTCCTGGAGGCTCTTTCCTACGATAAAGCCCTCAGCAGAAAGGTAATTCCCATCTGGCCCTCGGGAAGGGAGCTGTGCTGAGGGGCCACATCGGGACTGGCCAAGACTGTACTGCTCCAGCCTCCTGCAAAACCCCAAAATCCAGCTAAATCACCCCTATACACGTGAATTTTCCTTAAATTCCAAACACCAGCCTGGAACACACTGGGAGGCTACCGGGAGCAGGGCTACCGGGAGCAGCGCTGGGCAGCGTGAGAGACTCAGGCCAAAAGCAGGAAAAAAAAGGAAAACAACGAGCCCAAAAGTCAGGGGAGCAGAGGAGAAATCGGGTGAGCGCTGCCAGGTGTGCTGGGAAAGGCATCCAACCTCTCTCCATGCATTCCATATGGGATGGGACTCACCAGAGCGGTGTGAAGTTGTGGTACAGTGCTCAGTGCCAGCCTTGGAGTTGTAATTATTAGTGGGAGATGGTGATTAATAATTGGAGATGGTATAAAGGGGGTACCTGAACTGGGATGAAGCCGAGGGGCTGGCACAGAGCGAGGGGTCTCTCGGAGCTCGGCGTTGCCATAGGGATCCGACAGCTCCTCCGTCAGAGCCTCCGGCGAGAGCAGTTAATCCATTTTTAAGAGGAAAGGATATTTAATAAAGGGAACCATTTAAACTGGATTTACAAGGCACACTGAATGGAGGCCCCATTTATTCCGTGACTTCATATTTAATTTTAATATCTCTATAAACCTCTCCAGAGTGTTCTGCACAAACAAGCTGGAGCCGGAGCGGTTTGACCGCCCAGTGATTCTTAAAAGCAAATCAATTTAACGGGGCTGGAAAAAACCTGCCTCTCCAGGAATATCCTTCCGCTCTCTGAAGGAGCACCGGAATAGCTGTATTAGAAAACAGCAAACAAGCTGTTCTGACGGAGAGGGATTTTTGAAAGGATATGGTGCAAAGCAGGGTTGAGAGCCTCCACAGTGAGCCAGGTTGTTGGGAATTTGCTTTGTTGCTCTGTTTCCTCTGCACTCATAAATAATGTAATTAATAATCATATAACTTCATCAATAATCCAGCTTTTTTTGTAGCCATGCTCACTGCTATTCCCGTGCTGCTGGCTGAGCAGGGATGCGGTGACTGTACAAAGTCCATAGGAAAGCTGGGATAGGGACGATGGCACCTGGCAGCATTTAGCACTCCATAAATGAGAAAAGATCAGGAAGGCAGCCAGATTTCCCACGAGGAAGCAGTTTGTGACTGTTCCCAGAGCGTTTCTGCTTCCTGCACTGGGAATGTCGTGGTTTTGGAAGAATCAAGTTCTCTGGGAGGAGCTGGTGAGAAAACTCCCTTCTTCCTCTGCAGCAGGTAAACTCTCCTGCTCCTCAGCACCTGGCTCAGGGCACAGAGCAAATTCCCTGGGTTTCCTTTGTCCCTGGAACATCTCCTTTTTCTTTCTTTTTAATAGGTAGAGATTGTGCTGCACAAAGCTGGCTCCGGTTTCTCCTCCATCTTTTGGGTGGTCCCTTGAACCCAGATTTAAGGAGCAGAGCAGGTGCCCCTGGCCACCACATCCCAGTCAGCCCATGCAGTGGTTTGTGCTCTCAGATCACAGAATGTTCCCTCACCTCCACTTAATAATCCCTTTTTCCTCTCTTTTCCCTTCAGCACAAATGACCCCCCTAGCAGGAAACAGCATCCTCTGCTGTCCTGGGCCACGGAGATGGATTTCTCAAGGAGGGGACTCTGGACTGCTCAGAATGAGGGTGATTTAGCAATCAGATGTTTCTGCCTGTCCCAGGCCGGGGGGATGTTTCTCCCTATCACAGCCCAAGATCCACAAGTGGGATTGGATTCGTAGCACATCAGATAATTAGTCTATAAAAAGGGAATTATATGGCACATTAACGAGCACGGCTGGGTTTTGTTCTCGCCTCCCCGTGAGAGGAAAGCTGGGACTCCCTGTGAGAATTGATTTCCCCATGGGATCTCTGTCTCAGGAACATGATGTCCCAAAAGCAGCCCCAGAGATGCGTGTGGGTCTGGAAACTGGGATCCAGGCAGGCAGCAGCCCCCCATTCCCAGGGGCAGACCCTTTGCTCCCAACCCATTTTTTCTAATATTTCAGCAAATTTTCTTGTAATTTAACTTTCCTGATTAGTTTTCTTCTGAAATCTGGAAATAGTGCAACTTTTTTTTTGTGGATAGAGAGGGGGAAGAAAGCCTTTCCATCACTCTTTAACAGAAAGCCTCAGTCTTCCATGGTCCGGAGCAAGAGGAGGCACAGACTGATTTATTTCATTCTTCCTGATGTTTATTTTAATTTAATCCTGTTGGGACAGATGTCGGGCCATAATTCTTGCTGGAGTTGCTTCTGTTCTTTGATCTAATTAACAATGGCTCGTGTTTTATAATAACTCATTTTTCTAATAATTAATTTTTCATGAGGGATGGGATTCGCTTACTCTTTGCCTTTCCCTAGATCCTGAGTTTCCTCCCTCATTTTTCTTCCCTTCAATGCTCATTTTCCAAACCACCTTGATACTGATATATTTCAGGCTTGAAAACACTGGAAAAAACTTTCCAAATACTCTGCATTTAGAGAAAATTTCAGATTAATTGTACATGTTTATTCATTAAAGCACCAGTAGGATCCTGCTGTGCACACACAGGGAATTTAACATGGAAAAACAAATGGAGTGTGTACATCAGTAATAATAGAATAGGAATGATGCTGCCATGATTCATTGACCCAGGATTTCCAACTGGAATTTACGGTGGGCTTGGTGGTAAACCCTCAGACTTTCCTTGGGAAGTGCCTCTGGAATACTCAAGAAAATGCTTTTAGGGATTACACAGCAATTTAAATAACATGGTGCCTAGGATGGCCTGAAGGCACAAAACTTCCTGTTCCTATAAAATGCAGATTATGAGTGGAAAACCATATTGAGAAGAACAAGAAAAAGATCAGAATATTGAGAAGTTTTCCCCAGTACCACAGCTGAAGATTGGACCTGATGATCTTGGAAGCCTTTTCCAAATGAAATGCTTCTGGGATTCTGCGAGTCAGCCAGCCTGGACTCCACACAGATGGCACAGTTCCTCCGACGTCTGACTGTCCTCTCCAGGATGAATTTGTCCATCTTTCCAGCCGGATCCCCTCTCATTCAGCTTATCCCCAAAACTTCCCAGCACCCATCCACCACCAGTCTCCAATATTACCGTCAAATACTTTTCCTGGGGCAAAGCATGTCCTTCACAGGCCATTATCACTCCTGGCACACTAAGGATGTTACAAACCTAAACAGGGCTCAGTCAAATGGGTCCTTATCAGTCCCTTTCCGTGGTTGTTTTGCCTTGGGGACAATGATTTCTGGTGTCGGGGGTGAGATGCTGCAGGTTTTGGAGGTGTTGGAGCAGATTCAGTCCTCGTCCTGCTGCCTGTGAAACCACAAAAACATTAATTGCCTACAAATTCCAGCAGGAACTTCACACACACAGAGTCACGACTTCATTACAGCCCCGCAGGAGCCGCCTGGGAGCCTCGGGAAACTCCGTGTAAAGAGCAGCAGATAGACCTGGAATGAGTTAAGAGACTTGGAGACTCTCCCACGACACAGGTTTGGGAGCTGTGTTGGGTTTAATGTGTGTTTGTACTGAGCGCTGGTGGTAAAACCCCGGCTGGCTGCGACTTGGAGGATGTCTGTGTGTGCATCCAGCAGCCCTGGGCTCGGAGGGATCAGAGGGATCAGAGATGGGTCAGCGGGAGGATAAAGAGTACAACAAGGGAGTTGTGGTTGTTACCGACTTAAAATTGGATACGCTCAGCCTGGCAATGGGCTTTGCATGTCATTTTGGGGGGGGGG
>VZRV01008273.1:44763-67438 GCA_013398115.1 Falcunculus frontatus | reverse complement strand
CGCCGGGCGGTCCCGCCGGGCCGCAGCCGGGCGCGCTCCCGGGGCGCGGCGGGCGCGGCGCTCCTGCCCTCCATGCTGATGTTCGGCGTCATTCTGGCCTCCAGCGGGCTCCTCCTCATGATCGAGCGCGGCATCCTCGCCCAGGTCGGGCCGCCGCCGCCGCACCCGCCCGCGGGGCCGTCCCGGCGGGACGGGCGGGACTCGCCGGCGGAGCTGGAGCTGGAGGTGCTGCGGGACACGCGGAACCGCACGATCCGCGCCCTGTGCGGGCAGCGCTCGATGCCCCGCAGCGTCTGGGAGCTGCCGCCCGGGCAGCGCCGCACGGTGCTCCGGCACCTCCTGGTCAGCGACAAGTACCGCTTCCTCTACTGCTACGTGCCCAAAGTGGCCTGCTCCAACTGGAAGCGCATCCTGAAGGTGCTGGACGGAGCGCTGGAGAGCGTGGACGTGCAGGGGAAGATGGACCACAAGAGCGACCTGGTGTTCCTGGGTGACATGAAGCCGGAGGAGATCAGCTACCGCCTGAAACACTACTACAAGTTCATCTTCGTGCGGAACCCCATGGAGAGGCTGCTCTCGGCCTACCGGAATAAATTCGGGGAGATCAAGGAGTACCAGCAGAAGTACGGCGTGGAGATCGTCCGGCGGTACCGGAAGAACGGGGGGAACTCGGCGGGCGACGACGTGACCTTCTCCGAGTTCTTGCGGTACCTGCTGGATGAGGACGTGGAGCGTATGAACGAGCACTGGATGCCCATCTACAACCTGTGCCAGCCCTGCGCCGTCAGGTACGACTTCATCGGCTCCTACGAGCGGCTGCACGCCGACGCCAACCACGTCCTGGAGCACATCCAGTCACCCTCCTTCGTTCGCTTCCCGGAGCGCCAGGCCTGGTACAAGCCCGTCACGGCCGAGACACTGCACTACTACCTGTGCAACACCCAGCGCCGGCTGATCAAAGAGCTCCTCCCGAAATACATCCTGGACTTCTCCCTCTTCGCCTACCCCCTGCCCAACATCACCAGCGAGTTCTGCAGGCAGTGAGCTGTTCCTGTCGGGAGCCGGTGGGAATTCTGGCTCGGCTACAAGGATTTGCTCGCACAGCCCTTGCTGCTGTGTGAAGCACGCTCCTCTATGCATTATTCCCTAAATTTATACTTTGCAAGCACTGTTTATATAAAATACTCTCTACTGCCTTTGCTACTTAGGATCCTTTTTGTACTGCTCTGACTTTCCCGTTTACATACGCCGCTGGCTCGAGCACAGTAGCTTTTGTATCTCTATTTTGCTCTAAATCCTTTTTTTATGGCACGACATGGAAAACTCCTGTAAGGAATCTGAGAAATTTATACATTTAAAGTATTTTTCTTCCTTTTTTGGGTTTTGTACTAGACTTTGGTTGAATTGAAATCATAACGTGGCAGTTGATGCACTAAAAATTAGCGCTGTTAAACCAGTCCCGGGTGGGTTTTGGTTATAAGTAGAAAAAAAAAGGGTTTTGTAAACCAGGCCCCATTTATCCTTTATTTTCTCATTGTAGATGGTGCTTAAATGAGGCTGGTCATTTTTTTTCTGTGTCAGTAGTACCTCTGGTTTTTACTTTTATTGTTATTATTATTATTATTTACCATTGAAATATAATTAAGGATAGGATAATACCCCTTTTTTGGGTGATTTTGACAGTAAAACTATTTACCCAACGTCATGTATCAGATGCAATATCAAGCCATCACACTCTGCTCTTTTCTCTGAATTGAAGCAATACAGACTTGGGATAAGATCAAAGCCCATCCTGGTCCTTAGGATGGAAAACAAATCCCACGGGCCACGTGCCAGCTTGCAGCCTCGTGGGTCCCAGCGTGGAAACCACTGTGGAAAACCCCTTTCTCCAGCCATGTTTGAAACAATGGCAATTTGGGAATTGATTCTCCCTCCTTTAATAGCTGTGCACACCCTTTTTGTAGCTCTTGTGTTTAATTATGGCTCTGAAATCATAAAAGTTTGGGAGATAACACAGGATGCTGTTCCTGGGAGGCTGTGTCCTCGTTTCTAATAAAGTTTTTATATGAATTAGCCTGTTAGTGGTTCTCCTTGGGATTATTTGTGTCCTTCGAGAGGCCTCTGCCCCTCATGCTGAGCCACAACACAAAGGTGGGATGAATTGGTTGTTCCTGTCGTGATTAATTAATGTTTTAATTGCCAGAGAAGCACCAACACATGGAGAAGGGACACTTCAGAGCTGAACGCATAACAGGACACAGGGAAATGGGATGAAAAGCAGCAAAATTGCTGTGGGCTCCTAATTGCTGTGGTGTTGGTACAAAGTGGTAGGGATGGGTTATGAAGCTGGCGGCTTCCTGGAATTCCTCTCTTAATTTTCCTTCCCCCTTTTTAAGGTGTTTTCTTCAGGAGTTTAATATTTTCTGAAAGAAGGGCATGGAGCCGCATCCAAGCCCACTGTTGGGGTAAGTGGCCAAGGACAGTTTGGGCTGAGGGATTTTTACCCTTGCTAAGGGGGTCATGGCTGGGTATGAGGGCAACGACTGGAACATTCATGGATTTGAGCTCCTGGCTGTGTCCTGAATCTGCAAGCACCAATCCCGGGCCAAAAATGGGTCAGAAATTGGCTTTGCTCTCCTCGTGCCTGCACTGAAATCGGCAGCATTCCTGTCTGTCCCCAGGGGTTTTGGTTCCCGGTGCTGGAAGAGCCGGAGATCTGTCCTGTCCTCCAGCCAAAGGCACCAGATCCGGCTGGGAATCAGATTTTGTTTTGTAAAACAGATGCTGCTTGGAGGGGCTGAGCTGAGCTGTGATTAAACCTGACCTCCAGGTCTCCCTGACTAGGAATAAGTTGGTGAGACTTTGCTATCTTTGCTTCTGGGAACATTTCCCGCTTGTTTGGTGATTTGGTTTTTAATTAGATGTTTATTTCTCAGTAGTTTTAAAGGTTTGTGCTGCTTGTTTGTTTATCTGCTGCAGCTTCTGTTCTCTGTATTAAATTTCTGTCTCTTGTCCCCTTAATCTAATTTACTGTGCACAGGATTTTGCTTTTCTCTGACTCTCTCACTCCTTTTCTAGGCATCACTGATCACCCTTTTCTCTTTAAATAAAGCCAACAGGCTCCCACCTCCTTGTACCTTCCCATGAGGAGGATTTTAATTCAGGTAGAGCCTTGTAGCTTGGGAAGAAGTTTGTCTGCAGGTCAGCAAAAATGAGAAATCCATCAGGTTTCCATTATTTGGGTTTCATTTTATCTGTGGCCAATGGTGCAATTCTCCGTGGCAGCTTTGGACTAGTAGAGTGAAAAAAAAGTCAGTTCCTGCTGCAGCTGTACCATTTCTTTCCTTTGACAGGTGTTTTCCAGGGTGGAATAAATCAGGAGGAGATTCCAGAGCTGACAGCAGGCGCTGGAGGTGAGAGGTGCTGAGCAGGATCCAGCCGTCCCCTGGAGCACAGGGAAAGGGGTGACGGCTGCAGGAGCAGGGAGGAAGGGAGCTCAGGTACAAATGAGGAGGAAAAAATGAAGTTATGAACTGGTTTGGATCTGTTCTGGTCTGGCAAGCTCCTTTTCCCACCTTTCCATCTCTGCACGTGCAGTTATCCCACAGAATCAAAAGGGAATCTTTCCTCTTTTGAATTCTATTTTGTTAATCATCAATTCTGCGCTGAATGCCCCAAACTTCCCCAAGTGAACAACCCAAGGTTTCGGTGTTGGGGTTTGTCCCTGCCTCTCCCTCACTTGCTTATTCCAATTTTGTGCTGATAAATCCCATCCCTGACCCCGCTGCTCTCGTGTTCTCCCTGCAGAACTCTGTCCAGGGATGTGGAGACACCCCAACGGTTTAACTCCACCTCGTGACACAGAAACCTTCTGATTCCATCTAAAGTACCACAATATTACTGTTTTTTGTCATTAGTCACTTCTTCTCCTGCTCAGTTTTTGGAACTTGGAGCTGGTTTGGTGTTCCCCTGCGGACCAAGGAGCGAGGCAGGTTAGGAACATTTGCCATTCCAAAAATCTCACTTCACGTGTCATCTTCTTTACTAATTCCAACATTACACCTGCAAAACTTCATTCCAGCCTTTCCAAACCCCAAGCAGTTGGCTTTTGGCAATGTGACTCTGGGAAGGGGTTTGGAACACGTTCCCTCTGATCCCCATGCTCAGCTCAGGGTGTATGTCAGGTTTCTCTTTCCTGTGGGTCTTCTCCTGTGGATTTTGCAGGAATAACTGACTTCCAGGCCAGGCACTGGGGCTGAAATAAAAGCATTAAGGCTGCCAGTCGCCATGCTGGCTGGTAGCCATGACCCCGGATCCAGCGGGAATAAAGCTTTGGGTAAGGCGGCGGGAGCAAGCGGTGCCAGGGACAGCTGCTCTGATGCCTGCAGACGGCATCACACCAGCCTGGCTTCTGCTCCTCTTGGCTCCCAGCCTCCCTCCTGATGGACGAGAGTCACCACGGGCTGTGGGTCTTGCTTTGAGCACGAATATCCTCGGGATGTTCCTTCCCTCTCAGGCAGGATTTTGAAAGAGCCAAAAGAAAGCGTCTCCAATGGGTCTATTGTGTGTAGAGATATTTTGGTATTCATAGAATCCCGGAATGGTTTGGGTTGGAAGGAACCTTAAAGATCGTCGAGTTTCAACCCCCTGCCATGGGTAGGTGTGAGAGGGTGTCAGGCGCATCTCTGGATGAGGCTCTTTGCCACTGTAAACCAAGGAAATGAGGAAGGCTGGGATGAAAAGCGCCGTGCCCAAGCGCTGCCCCCACCCTGCACCCCTCGGCTTTTATCGCAGTTATTTTGCATGTGAATGAGAACTTTCCCACTTCCTTCTGGGGCTTGAATTGGCAAACGGGGAGTTGTTAAAAAATCTCCAGTCTTCAGCCCCGACAAAGGATGGTTGCCATGGAAATAATGGAAGTTGCATCGTGAGCAAAATATGTCCAGGCCCGGCGCCAGCGGGAGGGAGGAGGGAACACCTTGTCGGTCACGCACCTTCTGCCAGGGCCCATGTGCCTCCACGTGGTTTTCCTTATCCTTGGCAGTTTGTCCTTTGGGTTAAAAGAGGAGAAATCAGAAGTGTCATGATTGGATGGGAATTGCTTGTAGAACTTCACCTGCTCTTTCCACAGTGCTGGTGCCACCAAATTCAGCAGAGCTGCCCCACATTTAGGATCCCAAAGGATGTCAGTAGTGGGGTTGAAACGGAAGCTGGAATCCCATCTCAGGTAACAGGCAGGAGTCTCCTGTCTCAGTTAGATCCAACCTCTTCTTTGTGTCAGGGAGTCTTCCAGGTCTGCTTTCCACTTGCCTATAAAGACAAACAAGGTGGCTTCCTTTTCTTCTGGGAGAAAAACACCTTTGGATCTTAAACTCTCCAAAAGCCTTTTCCTTTGCAGACCCACAATTATAAACTGCACTTCTGTTGCTTTCAGCAAATCTTAACATGATTTCAAGCCAAGAAGCTTGAGGAATATGCTTTATACCTCTCCAAAATGCTAATGGAAGCCACAGAATCCTTGCTGAGCTATGAGAGGGACTAAAATAAATCTCCATCAGGGTTTATCCATGAGCTGCAGAGCTCTTCAGCGAGGCCCGGGATCAGTGTGGAAACTGCACCTTTCAGTGGCTCTGGTGAGTGGTATTTGCTGGTGGGAGCTTGGAATGGGGAACAACAGGGCACTTTGGGGCCTAAACACATCCTTCTGCTCTCCTGAAAGCACTGGGGGCTCGGGAAGAAGCTCAAAGCAACCAGCAAAATCCTGTTTATTGTTGTTGGGGAGCCTCAGGTGAGGAGGGAAACAGGAGTGTGGGAACCAGCGGGAACACGCAGGGACCTGAGGAAACCCCTGTTGAAGCTGCCACTGTTGGAAGGAATTTTAAGGTGCCAGAGCGAGGAGTAAAGGATAAGGAGCGTGGCTGGGTGTAGGCTCAGATCCCCTGCCAGCAGCAGAGCGGCATTGAGGAGGTTCCGGCTCATTTCTAACCTGGGAAAAGGCCAAGCAGGGGGAAGCAGCAAAGGCTTGAGATTTAAAATGTAAAAACATAACAAATGCATAGAAATATCTGGATCCCCGTGCTGCTTGCTCATCCCACACCTCAATCCCACCTCCTGATCATTAGCAAGTCCAAATGGATGTTAAGCTGATGAGAGCCCAGTGAGCCTGACCTTTGGGGAGAATCCCAGAGTGATTTTGGTGGCAACAGACCTTAAAAATCATCTAGTCCCACCTCCTGCCATGGGCAGGGACATCTTCCACTACACCAGGTTGCTCCAAGCCCCATCCAGAATCAATTTGTTCTGTTGGATCATGGGGGCCAGGAGGCTTTTGGGGGCTTTGAAGGAAGCAGCAGCTGGGAATGAGGAGCTGGGGCTACTCGGGGCGGCCACAAAAACATCTGGTTTGTGGCAGAGCCCTGACAGCAGGGCAGGGCTACGGGGTCTGTCCTGCTGCGTGCTCACAAAGAGCTCTCTGGAGCCAGGCCTGGCTCTGGCAGCAAATTCCTGGTGCTGACAGGACGATGCTGCAGAGGCACAAAGTCTCTGTGAGCACCGTGGCCGCCCCGGGCACTCGGCTCCGCGCCGGAGCCTTCCCTGGAGCAGCTCTGTAGGAATCCACCCTCTGCTCGCTGACTTCAGACAATTCCTTATAAAAAATCCCTTTAACCAAGTCTTGCAATATCAAGGGCAAGCCCTGCAGCGTTTCGGTGGATCTTTGAAGACTTGTAAGGGGTAAGTGTCCTCCAGAGTGGGCTGGGGCAGCTGCCTTGGTGGGGACACTGAACAGTCCCACGGCCTCATCCCAGCCTTTCACATCCCTCCCTTCCCTGCTCGAGGCTGGGATGCTCCTGCACACCCATCCCTGCCACCCCTCTGATCTTCCAGGGCTCAGGTCCACCTGTTTGTGTGGTGTTTAACACAACCCTATCCCCTCCCCGTGGCTCCCAATTCCAAACCTGCTCTGTTAGAGCATTATTTTTCCAGGGGGGCTCTGCCAGCTGCTCCCTCCCGTCCACACGCAGCCCCGGAGGGCTCGGCAGAATTCCCCATCCCACAGGGACTGCTGGCAGGAAGCAATCTGGCAGACAACATGTTTAGAGGAGACTAATGTCTCGGAGCCACCGAACCATTTAATTGCCAATAAACACAGCCCACATGTAAATAATTATGGAGACCCAGGAACTGTGTCGTCTTCCATGGAAGGAAGGAGCTGGCAGCCTGGAAACACCCCGTGGCAAGGGGAGAAATTAAGATTTCTTGTTAATGCAGGAGGGATGAGCATCAGTTAACCTGCCTGGATATTTCCAGGCATTGCTTCGGGCTCAGGGTGGCCCAGGAGGTGACAGTTCCTGATGGAATGAGAAGGACCAGGCTGTGCCTTGGGGTGAGGTGGAGGGTAAATCTTGAAAATTTATCCATTTGCTACACCAGGCTCTTGCTGCAACCTAGTGGGATTATTGCAATATCTTTTTTTGCCACGTTTTTGGGAGAAGAGCTGTGAGGATCCTGGTCCAGAACTTTGGAGCTTTATCATCATCAAGCACATTCTCAGCAATGCAAACTTTCCCTTCAGAGCCCTGGTAAAATCTGCAGGGACCCTTTGTTCCCCTGCCAGGACATCCCATCCCATTCCAGCACCTGCCTTGGGCAGGGACACCTTCCACCAGCCCAGGTTGCTCCAAGCCCTGTCCAACCTGGCCTTGGACATTTCCAGGGATGGGGCAGCCACAGCTTCTCTAGGCAACCTTTGCCAGAGCCTGAGCACCCTCACAGGGAAGAATTTCTTCCCAATCTCCCATCCTGCCCTCTGGCAATGGGAAGCCATTCCTCCATTTCACTCCAGGCCCATGTCCAAAGTCCCTCTGCAGCTCTCTCGGAGCCCCTTTAGGCACAGGAAGGGCCTCCAAGGTCTCCCTGGAGCCTTAGGCATCCCCACCGCCACCTTTCACCTCCTGAGCTTGCCCTGGTTCCATTCCTGGAGCAGGAGGGTGTCACCATACAGACCCCCCCCCACTGTCACTGCCAGAGGAGCCGCTTCGATCCAGTAATTTGGCTTTTCCCAGGGGTTGATGGGTTCCTATGGCAACCAAGAGCCGCTCCGCAGCACTTCCCTGCGTGGCAATCAGCGCTTGCCTCATTTATGGAATTAGCGCCTGTCACCCGCACGCTGCGCGTGGCCCCGGCCTCATTCCGCTCATCACAGCCGGGAGATGGCTGCAGCATCCGGGGGGAAGCAACCACCCCCTGCCTGGGGGGATCTGGCTGGAGCATCACCCCAAGTTCTCTGCTTCCAGGAGCTGTGGGATGACTCCATCCCCGCTGCAGGAAATGTCTGGGTCTCCCGCGTTGCTCCCAGAATTGGATGTTAACGTGCAGTAAAAATGATGCTTTGAGTGTGGGGGTTTTGGGGTGTCTCCCAGCCCTGCTCTATCCTTGGCATGCTGGAGAGTCCCAGGCAGCAGCACCAAGCCAGGGATGTGTCTGTAGATTTTTGGGGACTGGTACAAGGTGCCTCATCCCTCATCATCACCTTGGGGAACAATGTTGAACTAAGTCTGGTAAATGCCAGATTTGTCCCCGAGCGAGGGCACGGTGACCGTGGTGTGTGACTAAGAAGATTCTTGGCATCTGCTGCGGGAGCGGGATGACGGATAAAACAGATGAATGAGGAGTAAACTGGGGTTTAGGAAATCTTGGTTAATTTGCTGTAGCGAGAGCTTGCTACGCTCACAGAAATTAAAGTGTGAGTGCTCCAAAGCGTCTCACAGCGACAGAGGAGGAGGAGGAGGCACCGGGGGAATATGGGATGAGTCGGAAGTGGGTCCATCCATAAATCAGCAGTGGTGCTTTCAATAATTCAGCAATGCTGGAAGATCCAGCGGTTCACAGAGAGGTGATGCCCATGGGAAGGTGCTCAGTCTGCCTGATCCAATGGGATCCAGCCCCCGAGTGCCCAAGGGCAGGTTGGATGGGGTTTGGAGCAACCTGGGCTGCTGGAAGGTGTCCGTGCCCATGGCAGGGGGTGGAACTGGGTGGGCTTTAAGGTCCCTTCCATCCCAAACTGGGACCCATTCCAGGTCATTACTTTGAGCTATACCAACCATGCTTTTAGCCAAAAGAAGTGAAAATAGGCCTAATTTACTCGTGTACATGTCGCAAACCTGCCTCTTTAGCCAAATCCAAGACCTGGGAAGAAAGAGTTGGCCCCAGTTTGTACAGCCCATGGAATCTGCTCAGAGAAATGCAAAAGATATTTTGCAAGCCCTGTCAAGGAAATCAGAAGCAGTGGCTTGAAGTCAGAATGTTATTCGCAATAAACCAGGAAATAATGATGATGATAATAATAATAATAATAATAATAATATTATAAAATAAATCAACATTTTCTAAGCCTTTTCCAGCTCCACAAACAAAATTTGCCCAATGATCCTGGCTCAGTGGAGGAGCTTCTCTGTTCTGGCTGTTTTGTCATCACTGGTGACATCCAGACAGAACAAACAGAGCGAGAGGGGGGCTAAAAGTCAGTGGAAAATTACCAGGCTAATTTTGTTTGCTGTGCCTGATTGGGAGACAAAGGAGGAAATTTCTAGGAGTACGCATGGAAACAATGTTGATCCTTCGTGTGCATTTAGAGCTGATGCTCATCTCGATTCATTCTGCGGTGCAGGACAAAGGGCCTCATCATCTGCAGCCATGGGAGAGACCTGGATAGGGATCAAACAATGGGAATAATACCTTGCTTGTAGGTAAGCTCTTCCAAATAATCATCTCTCGAGTGCTTTTGAAAGAACATCACTGTAATAAATTATATTATCTGCCCCTTACAGCTGTAAACACCTAAACAGGCTGACCAATATTTTCCCTTCCTGGGCTGTGTCCTGGCAGATGGGAGAGCTACAGGCACCAAATCCCGCTAGAGAAGAGGGTCACAGAATCATGGAATTGTTTAGGTTGGAAAAGATCTTTCAGATCATCAAGTCCAACCATTATCAACCGTATTTCAACCAACAAGAGAGTTTGTGAGGAAGAAACAGCCTCAGGGAGAATATTGTGCAAAACTCTTAATAATTGAGGATGATTTAACAAAAATATCCCCTTTATGCTCCCTGGTTCCTGGGAGAAAAGCTTCGAGCAGCTTCCTGAGGAAAGCTCTGCAGAATCAGCCGTCAAACATGTTTTCCTCCCTCATTTATCTAATTAATTTACTTTCATTAAGAAAACAAACCGTGTTCTCCTTTATATATCCAGTTTCTATGAATCACAGACTGCAGCTCCGGGATTTCTGTGTTTATCCTCAGAAGTCACTCAGCTTTTAGCTCACTCTCCCAAAATAGTGTCTTCCCTTTTCCTGCAGGTAATTTGGGGAATGAGCAAAACAGCTCAACAGGGGGACCTGAGGGTGGGGATTTTCTCTCCCAGTGCTCAATAACTGCAAATTCTAGTCTAGTGGCAACACGGAAGAGGAAACCTCATCCTCTTTGGGGATCAGTTCTCTGGGGCGGATGTATGGATTTTCAAATGGTCCTGCAGATAAATGCAGTGATGGGGATGAGTGGGTGGTGGAGTTGGGCGCAGAAAAAGGCTAAGAGTAATTTAGGGAAATGTAGGTGTTTTAATTAAGAGTGAAGTAATAGAGGTTGTGATGGGATGAAATGAAGAGAGAAGGAATCAACACTGGCAGTGACTGGACAAGGGGAAATGGCTTCAGTCAGACAGAGGGCAGGGTTAAATGGGATACTGGGAAGAAATTCTTGGCTCTCAGGATGGTGAGGCCCTGGCACAGGTTGCCCAGAGAAGCTGTGGCTGCCCCCTCCCTGGAAGTGTGCAAGGCCAGACTGGATGGGGCTTGGAGCAACCCGGTCCAGCCCTAATCCCAGCCTGACCTCCAAGGATCTACCACTGCCCAGGACTGGGACAGAACTAACCACATCCAAGCTGGCATCTTCCTGGGATGTGACTGAGCTGCAGTCAAGGGTTTCTGGGTTTTGTGGGATTCACATCAATACACACACAGAGCCCAAGCTCTTGAAGCCTTTATTACAGAAAGGACAAAGAGGGACTTTCTGCCTTGCTTGGCTCCTCTGGGATGAACAGCCCTGGCCCAGGGAAGCTGCAGGAAGCCGAGGAGGGAGCCGCTCTGTGGGAACATGACAGAGGCCACCGGCACTGCGTTGGATGGGTCCCTGTCTCTGCTGGTCACCCCACAGAAGATCACGAGTCCTTCTAGGGCTACCACGAGGGCCTCAGCAGGAAAGTGAGCGAGCTTGTGGATGGGCATAAGGGGAGTGGATTAGGGATCCTGTTGGGGTCCAGCTGGCTGTGTCTGCACTGGATGCTCCCGAGCTGCTGGCAGAAGCAGGAATGCTGGCCAGTGCCGTGGGCAGGTTCCACACAGGGCTGAGGACCTGTTGCCTGGGGGGTTTGAAGTCCTGTCCCCAGGCACGAGGAGCAGCGGGAGGTCACGGCTCAGCCCCACAGAGCACAGCAGCACACGGTGAGCCAAAGGCATGGCCACGGGCAGCCAGGAGCTGCCATGGCCCTGGGCCGTGGTGCCTATGGGGGTGCTGGTTCCCAAGAGTTTCTCCTGGGAAATCAAGAGGTTAAAACCTAGATGGGAATTGGGTGTAAGGAGACGCTGCCTTCTGCATGTGCTGCTTGCACAGAGCAGCCTGAGAGGCCACAAAGGCACCTCAGACACCGAGGAGAACTGACAAGCAAACCCACCATCCAGGCAGCTTCTGGGATAGACCAGCCTGGCACTGGGATTCCCACCTCCACTGCGGGACCCTGAACATGAACATACATCAACCTAAACTTCCCTGGCAGCAGAATTTGAGACGTTATTCCTAGCAAACTCATCACTTGAGATCTTTCGAGTCCCACTTGGGCGTGAAGAGCAGCGATGACTTCATGGATGTGCCCAGCTGCATCTGCACATTTAGCTGGAGAAACTGGGATGCCCTGTCTGGTTACGGGGGTGGCTCCTCCAGCAGACCAAGCAGGTTATGAAAGTCACTCCCATTCCAAACCAGCCACCTGCTGTCAGCAGCCCTGTGTCCCCATCTGCACCTGCAGAATGCACATCTCTGAGCCCACATTGTCCCTTCACCGGTAAGCCACAATTTAAAAAGATAAATGCGCAGCAATTTCACAGCTCCCCATGCAAGTCGACCTCTTCCCATGGCACAAAGTGCTGCCTGTTGCTTAGGAACAATCTATATCCTACAAAATGAAGACGTGCGCTCTCCAAAGAGTTTTTTACACAATGAGTGTTTGCCTTGCTCAGACACTGACCCACCTCCTGCATAAACCATGGGGTGAAGTCTTTGTGCTCCAAATCTAGCACTGGACACCTACTACACCCAGCCATGATTCAGGATATAGGGATATGTCCCAGCCATGTTTTGGGATATAGGGCTATGCAAACCCTACCCCTCAAGGTCCTCCAGCTAAGGTAACCTGGATTGCAAAGCTATCTTGTCCGAGGCCCCGGTGGGAGCATCTGCCAGGGTGGAGCAGGTGTTGAAGCGGGAAGCCTTGCAGGACACGGTCCTGGAGCTCTGCTTCTTGCGGTAGAAGTAGCTGCTGAGGTGGAACCAGAACTTGTCGTGGAGGGAGGCGTAGATGAAGGGGTTGTAGCAGGCAGAGCTCATGGCGATCAGGTGGCACGAGACCTGGATGACATTGACGTACCTCTTGTCCAGGATGGTGAAGTCCTCGTCAATGTCGCGGATGAAATTGACCACCTGCAGAGGCAGCCAGCAGACGGCAAAGCAGACCACGGAAACGGTGAGCACCCGGAAGGTCTTGTGCTTGGTCCTGGTCCACTTGTCCTGGCAGCAATGGGCAGTGCCTGGCACGTTCCTCCTGCGCAGGCGGTAGGTGATGGCACAGAAGGAGATGGACACGGCCAGCAGCGGGAGCATGTAGGACAGCAGCAGCATCAGGCATGAGTACAGCAGCCGCTCCCTCTCCTCGTGCTTCCAGAACTCCTCGCAGATGATCATGTCATGGCCGACGGCGTTGAGGTCCAAGTAGTGGGTGTGCAGCGAGGTGGGCACGGAGGCCACGATGGAGAGGAGCCAGATGCAGGCCACAAGGCCAACGCAGGCCCTGCGGCTGATCCGCCTGCGGATCGGGTACGCCACCACCACGTAGCGGTCGATGGCGATGGCCGTGAGGGACAGCACCGACACGAAGACAGTGGCAGCCTGCAGCAGGGTGACGAAGTGGCACATGAACATGCCGAAGAGCCAGCCCCGCTCCTCGAAGGCGTAGGACACGGTGAGGGGGACGCAGGCCAGGCACATGACGAAGTCGGCCACCGCCAGATTCCCAATCAGGAAGTTGGTGGTGCAGTGCAGCTTCTTGGTGAGGGCGATGAGGAGGATGAGGAAGAGGTTCCCAGTGCACGCCACTGCCACCAGCGTGGCGTAGAGCGGGATGAAGAGCGGCTTCAGCTCCAGGAGCAGGTCCAGGCCAGTGAAGAGTGGGGCCGAGCCGTTGTGCCAGGAGTCATTGGGCAGCTGAGCCATGGGAGCCCCTGTGGCCAGTGTGGCTTCTCCACAACTCAAAGCCAAACACAGATGAGCCTGTGAGCTCTGGAGAGGACAGAAACACATTTTGGTTGAACTTCTGGGCAGAAGAACCTGTCCCCAGAGTCCAGGCCTTTTGCACAGCCCTGTGCTGAGGCACTGGCTGGTTTAAATGACTTTTTTAAGAGTGAAGGTGCCCTGTGACAGAGACAGAGGAGCTCCGGTATGGAGCAAGGCTGGGAAGCAGGCTGTGAAATAGTTAAGCAGCCAGAACAGATCTGTGGGGAGCTGCCAGCTTGAGGCAGCAGGACCTGGAAATCAGCTCGAGAAGCCTCATAGAGAGTGACCTGGGAGCTGCGCTGACGTAAGGCAGGGAAAAAAAAGACACTCCTGTATTTCTTGCTTTTTTATTTTTTCTGGTTAATTCCACCCTGACCCACCAGCCCCTGCCACCTGGCTGGGCAGGAGCATCCTTTCCATCCCCTGCACTCCTGTGTCTTTCCCTGCCAGCCCAGCCCAGCCCAGCCCAGCCCATCCCACTGGGTTCTTTTATCCCCTTCATTATATCTTCACCACCCATGGAGCTTTGGCTTCTCCTGTCTTTCCCTGTGGCAGCTGTGATGGGAGAGAGGGAAGGAGGCAGTGCCTGGCTCCCTGGGCACCTCCACAAACCCACTCACAGCAGCACAGGGGGATGAGATAAAATATATTCCAGCAGAAGGTGTATGGAAATTAAGAGTTCTCCTCCAGGACCCTCCTTTCAAGCCCCACACTCTCAAAATTACTGTTTGATCCCCCTTACCAGGATCTGGACAGTCTTTTCCCCCCAGGGGAGAGTCAAATCAGCATTAATTAAGAAACCCTTGTAATTAACCGAGGGATATTGTGGTTTTCTACATCCCAGCTGCACTCACAGGGCGCACGCTGCGATACCACAGCTCCCGGTCCCAGTGCCCTGCCTGGGGCAGGAACACAAAATCCATCAGGAAACTTGCAGCCGAGGAGCCGAGATGCTCATTAACTTATAGAATAAAAATTCTGAAGCTCAATTAAATTCTTTAATTCTGCTTCGTGTACCCACGAGAGTCAAACTAGCCCTTCTGTGCATTGCCAGGGTCCTGCTCCCTCTCCTCCCTCTCCGATAAATGCTGAACCTCGTGGCTCTGGCTGGGGTTTGGAGGGTCCAGGGTGTGGCTTCGGGACCCCCTGTCCCGATCCCGGAGCGCTCTTACCTGCGGAGGGGTCCGAGGTGCTCAGGGCTGGGAGCCGACCGCTGCCCGCCGATGTTCCCGTGAGGATGAGGAGGAGCGTTCCCTTCGCAGGGTGTTGTTCACCGGGAGGCTCAGGCACAGCCGTTCTCAGCCGGGTTTTTGTGGTGTTGGGGTGGTTTTGTCTTGCTTTGTCTTTCTTTTTTTTTTTTTTTTTTTCCCCCCCCGCTGCCTGAGCCTTTCAGTCCCGGAGGAACAGGACGTTCCCAGCCCCGGCGCTCGGTGTTCCAGGTGCCCGGCGGGACGCGCGCATCCCACCGCCCGGCACCGCAGGTGGAGCCGCATCCCGCCCCCGGCCCGGCGGGGAGCACCGGGGGGCTGCGGGGAGCCCCTCCCTCGCCCTCGGGGCCGGATCCAGGGACATTTCCCCGGCAGGGAAGGAGGGGAAGGCGCTGGGGACGGACCGCGCTGAGCTCTCGGGGTCGGCAGTGCCCCCCCCGCCGGGGGGTTCCGGCCCGGGGGCGAGGGAAGAGGGAGGGAAAGTGGGGTGAGGGCAGAGTGGGGTGAGGGTGGCCCAGCCGTAGGGTGATGGGCACCCAACCCCGGGGTGCTGGTGGCCCAGCTTGGGGGGCAAGTGTAAGATGGAGTGAGGGTGGTCCAGCCATTGGGAATTGCCTCAAATGAGAAAGGGTACCAGGGTCAGCCTTACTGAAATAAGGAAAAATTATAAATAATGATCATCCACTGGAATTTTGGGGGGATAAGAGGAATGGAAATTGTCAGAGCAGTCATAGAAGTTCTGCAAAATGGAGAGTTTTGGTGCAAGACGGTGATTAATTCATCCCAATCTGATGGAGCTGGGCTGATTATTAAAGCTGGCTGAGCTGATCCAGAGGAGAGTGCTCACCCCTGCCAAATAATCAGCAGGAAGAAAATCATCTTTGTCTCCGTATCAGTGCCTGACGAGAGCTGCTGTTGATTTTAAAGAGCAGAACAATCAGATAAGGAGAGCCAGAGGCTGGTTGGAGGGGAGAGCTGGGCTTTGGAGCTGACAGCGGGATGACGAGTCCACCCCAAGGCAGCTGCTGGCTCCATCCCGGCCCGGATGCCCAATGGCCAGGGTGACCCAGCTGCAGCACTGGCAGCTCTTCCCTCTGCACAGGCTTATCCTGAAAAAACCTTCTTTGACATCATCTTTGCTGCTTCCAGAGCATTCAGGATAAATCACTCTTATTCCCAGAGCTTGTATTGCCCCGCCCCAGGTCCTGGCTCAGGGATACAAGGATGGGTTTGAAAGCTGCAGCCCACCCTGATGGTCCCTGATGGGAGAGCTGGAGGTGTTGGAGACACCTGCTGTGGCATCCTGGTGTCCCTCCCATCCTGTACAAATGATGGACAGGAATCGGTTTGCTGTGATTTTTATTCTCTTCTGTGTCAGCAGGGTGGGTATTAGAAACAACCACAGGTTTTCATAACCCAGATCCTTGAGAGCCTGTCACTTCCAAAAGAGGATGGAATATTTAATAACCATAAGCTGAAGGACGGAAGGTTTAGAGCAGATATTGGTAAGAAATTCTTCCCTGGGAGCGTGGTGTGGCTCTGACACAGGTTGCCCAGAGAAGTTGTGGCTGCCCCATCCCTGGAAGTGTCCAAGGCCAGGCTGGATGGAGTTTAGAGCAATCAGAGATAGTAGAACGTGTCCCTGCCCATGGCAGGGGGTGGGACTGGATGAGCTTTGAGGTCCCTTCCAACCCAAACTATCCTGGAACACTCTGATTCTCAGCATCACCACAGGGTGCTTCCAGCTTCTGCTTCTGTAGGATCGATCTCTTTGGTCCAAGCTTGTGGAGAACCCCCTTTTATCCCGTTTGAGTGGGTGGGAGCCTTTCCTTGCTGCCCAAAGTGCTCTGTCAGCCCTGTCCTCCCCTTGCTCTGAAAAGGCAGGAGGTGAATTGTGGTAGATACAGCTTTATTCTGTCCCATTTTGAAAGCAAATCCCCTGCCAGGTGGGGGCTGTGTCACCACGTGGGGTCTCCACTGGCTTTGAGGGGTACAGAAATGCTATTTCATTCCAAGAAAAAGGTAAAATTGTGTCTTTTAAATGTACAAAGGGGGGGGAGGGGGGGGGCTGCTGTTTCCTTTGTGATTACTCATTTATCCTGCCTGAAAGTCATTCCCTGTATCTGCTGGCAGCTCTGTGCCTGTGCCCCAGTCTGGACCTGATGCCTCCAGGCACTGTGACTGCAGATCTGCCTGTGCCACTGAGGATGGGCCCTTTCTCTGTCCCTGAGCTGTCACTGATGTCTCCTCTGGGTTAAATTGTTAAAAACAGGCTGCCCAGGGCAGGGGTGGAGCCCCCAGCCCTGGAGGGATTTAAAAGCCGTGTGGCTGTGGCACTTGGGGACACTGGATAGTGGTGGGCTCAGCTGTGCTGGGCTTGGATTCAAGGATCCCAGAGGGTTCTTCCAGCCTCAACAGTTCTCCCTCCGTGGGAGTTATTTCCACACATGGGAAGACTGGTGTTGCTGCAAAAGTAAACCCCCCCCAGTGAGGTCGCTGCTTTTACCTTTCAATAATTTGTTTGATGGAGAAGAGCTGAGCAGCCTGTTTTTCACAAAATAAACCCCAATACTGGGAGGCAAAGTCCTTGCTACTCAAACCATGTGTGGCATCATCAAGTGCTACAACACTGCTCAGACACACCACACTCCACAGTTTCAGTGATTTTGTAAAGAAGTTTTAAAGGGTTTTTTTATGGTGATTTAAGTACAGACCCACCCCAAGTCTACTCTATGTTATAATTTAATTGTATATAATTATATTCATATAACTACATTTATTATATATGGGGGGGGGGAATAAGCTAACTCTATGTAATGGATTAATTTAAGGAAATTATTGCTCAGTCTTTGCAATGATCAGTCGGATTTTCTTTTGCCCTACATGTTTCCACAGAGCAGGTCAGAGAAACTTGGAATGGTTATTATTTTAACAAGTGAAATGATATGAGCTGTTCCCTCAGGTCCCTTCTCCAAAAGAAATGCTTGGTGATGTGGATGTGGAATTATTTCAGTACAGTTCTTTTGGGTACGTTTCTCCCTCAGATATGTTTAAGAACAGATAAAATAATATAAAGCATCCTCACAGCCCTTGCTACCCATAAGAAGAATTTTATTGACTGGGAAATAGGCTGGGGACAGAGAAATTGCTGCTTTCTCTCTCTGCACAAACCATTTCTGGGAACAGCTCAGAGTTCTGCATCTTTGTCACAGCTTTGTTACATCAGGTGAGAGAGATTTGCACAAGAACACAGACTTAATACAATAAAGGACAGTTAAAGGATAAATCAAAAGGGACACTAAGGATAAATTAAAAGGGACATTTAATGACCAAACCAGCAAGATGTGAGGCTTGCGAGTTGTCCATCACTGGCACTCAGATGATTCACCCCATTTCTCAAGGTTTAAAAAACAAGGGATTGTTTTAATGGAGAATTCTGAGCTTAACTTTTCTGGGAGGTGAGCCTGGGGTGGGAGTTACATCAGGAAAGCTGACGGTGGGAACAACCTCCGAGTTGCGAGGCAGTGACTGAGAGAGCAGCGCCTCTGTTTGTGTACAGAGACAGGAAACTGGAAGGTTCCAGCAAGAATTTACTCCTAAAAAAGTATTTTCAAACAGATACATAAATGAACACGGCATGAATCCGGTGTGGATTAACTCCTAGAACCACAATTTCTCCTAAGGAGCCCTGACAGACTGTGCTGCTTCCCTCTACTGACCTCCAGTGTTGGTGCCGAGGCAGAACACACGGATCAATGAAAAACCAGCACAAAATCACGGATTCTTGGATTAGTAAAGGGAAATAACCCTTTGCAGAGTTAAGCGGGGTGATAAAAACAATTAAATACTAAATATATTTCAAGTCAGAGAATTCTGTGCAATTCTGTGATGAAAACAAGTTGTTTATAGCCTCCCTGGCTACCATTTTTGGTTTCCCAATACAGAATCTCATCTGATCTTCTTCTGGAGAGGCTGAAGGGATAAGGAACAGGTACAAAATGATCAACAAGAGGAAAAATACTCCCCCTCCAGTCTATAATAGAGAGTTTGGGCAATAAAGTGGGATATTAGGGGGTGTATTACAGAGAGGAATGTGAAATAGCTACAACGTCAATGACACCATCAATTAGTGACTGCAATGAGAGCTTCCTTCAGGGTCCCAAATTCACAGAGGTGAGAAGTATCCATCTTCTTCCTGGCACAGCTTGGGGCCAAGTCAGACTGAAACAGTGAAGATCTGGAGAAAACACCAAAGTGGACTTGGCAGGAGAGAAAAAAATGCCCAACTGAGTAATGAAAAGGTAAAAGACAGGAAGACAGTGATTCAGTGGTTTCTCTGCTCTGTTCTAGACTGTGATGTTTTCTGGTGCTTCTCAACAACTGCTTTTTTTTTTGTTGTTGTTTAATGCGTCTCCTGATGGATTCCAAGCAATCCACATCCAGGCTGGAATGATGAGGTGGCTGCAGGCTGGAGAAGATCAACGTGAGGTTTCAGTTCAGCCGTGTCACAGGCGTTCCCTCTCGTCCCTACCAGTGCCAGTCGCTGTCTGCAGAGCGCCAGAGCTGGAATTTGGTGTGTTGGGGGCTCTTTCCTTTAAAAATTACTTTTTCAATTACTGATCATTTGCTCTGTGGCCCCCTCCCTGCTATTCCTGTGGCTGGGTACATCTTCCTGGGGGCTGGGACAAGAGGCAGTCCCCAGGCACAGCTGGGGGCTCTCACTGCTCCGCAGCCGGAGGCTCCTCCTCGGCCTCTGGTTTCTCCGGCTGCGATTCCGGTGGGATGAGGCATTGCACCTCCTCGGAGCTGATGGCCACTTTGTCAGGCTGCAGCCAGCGCTTCAGGTGCTCCAGAGTGCTGGGGGCAGAAAGGGACACTGTGAGACCACAGAGTGACAGAGACACACAAGAGAAAGCAAGAGGAAAAGCCTCCACAGGCACTTCCTGCCCCTCTGCAGGTATTCCCGTTCCTACAGGTGAGGTCTGCTGTGGGATGGATCCTTGTGCCAGAGGGACAAGCAGAATCTGTCATTCTACAAAGCCATTCCCTGCAGGTGGGCCTTTTAAACTGTGGTCAGAACACATTTTATGCTCTGATTTCTCTCATTGTAAAGGACCTGCACAGGATCCCTTTCAGCCTTTACACATCTGCAGTTCTCCTCTGCCTCTGTAGCCAAAGACTCCAACTCAGTCAGACAGAGGGCAAGGTTAGATGGGATATTGGGAAGAAATCCTTCCCTGTGAGGGTGCTGAGACCCTGGCACAGGTTGCCCAGAGAGGCTGTGGCTGCTCCATCCCTGGAAATGTTCAAGGCCAGGTTGGATGGGGCTTGGAGCAACCTGGGCTGGGGGAAGGTGTCCCTGCCCAGGGCAGGTGGGGGGGACTGGATGGGGCCAACCAGTCTATGATTCCATGAATTTCCAGCTTTCTGGGCTGAAAGTAACAAAACCTCTTGTTCAAACAAACCAAACCCCCAACTGCCCCTTTGTGATGAAGATCAGGAAATACGGGGAGAGAAGGGAAGGGAGCAAAACCAAAGCAGGAAGAACATCTCAAAATGTGTGAGCATTAATAGCACTGGAAGGTTAAAGAACCTATATAACCCTAACAGTCTAACATCATAATTCAGTGCACTTAAAAGTTAAGGCTTGTTTAATTACATTGGTAGGTGAGACTCAAAACTTCAGCACCATTCAGGAGTGACCTCTAACTTCATAGTCAAGTTCTAGGCACTGAAACTCTTTCATGGATAACATCCTCACCCTTTAAAAACAGTAGAAAGAGCACATAAAAGCTTGGTTTTAAATATAAATCGCATTGAAGTTAACTGGGGACCAAAGAAACCATCTGAAACCTCCTTATAAACAGGGATTACTTTTCATAGTTCTGGCTTAAGTAGATTTTCTTCAAGGGAGGGAAATAATCTTCTTGTCAGCCAGAAGCAATCATGGAAAATGTCAGCTGAGAAATGAGGAATTTGGAGAGTGTTCCATGTGATTGGGAATGGGAGATTGCTTAGGAAAAGGGCTCCCATCTTACTTCTGACATCATCTGTGAGAGGGCAATGGGGGAGAGAGCAAAAGCACTGTAAGAGAGGCAGGGAAGGGAAATCTCATCCCAGGACTGGCACCAACTCCAAATCTCCATCTGAGACACCCTGGACATTCTCTCCTCTGTTCCATTCCTTCCCTACCCCAAATGTGAGGAGGGAAATCACTGAGTAGGTCCCAGCTGCTTCCACGGAGTCTGAGGGGTGCAAAGATCAGAAGCTCTAACTGGAACTCAGACTGGAAGCTCTAACCCTACGTGCTCTGTGTTCCCTCTAGCACAACCCCAATGGGCATTCCCAAACTGCTGCAGGAATCCCGTGGCAGCCTCTCCAAGCTGCAAGGTGATGCCTCCTCCAGCTGATGTCCTGACAAAACCTTTTTCTAGCTTTTAAGAGGTAAGTGGTGACCCCTTCCCACCGACTTGCTCGTTACCTCTCATCAGCGTCGTGGCCCTCAACGTAACATTCTGCCTCAAACTTCTCCTGCAGGAACCTGTCCCAGCATTCCTTCTTGGCCTGGGACAGCGTGTGCAGCATGTCCTTGGAGGTCACCTCCTGGGACAGGCCTTTGATCCTCATCAGTCTTCTCTCTGTGAGGAGAACAGGGGGGTTTGTTATCTTGGTGATGGTTTTTTTTCTGGAAGGAGAGAAGAGAAGGATCTGCAGTTCTGTATCAAAAAGTAAGTTCAATTAACTTTTCAAGAGTAATTTCTATTTTAAAAGTAATTTTCCCCCCTGTATTTCAAGCCTGAGTGACTCTCTTTCTTATACATACACAAGATTATATTTTTCAGGTGATGCTTCTGAAGGAAATAAGGTTTGTGCAATCAGCCAACTCTGCCCATTTGGGGTTTTAATAACTTGCACACTTACTGCTCAGTTTCCATGAAATCACACAGGAGGGCACAGATCTCACAGGCACTGAGTTCCCACAATTTCCATGCAAATTGGAATATAAATCACTCTCATTGCACTACTTGGTGCGCTGTGAAACAGCAACGAAGGCAAGATGAAAGTTCTGGTAGAAATAAAAGCTTAAAAAACCACTTCTGCCACCTGTTCTGTTGCTGTGTGCAGCCTCCCACTTTTTGTGGAGGGTAAAAACCAATTTTTTCATCTTTTACTTGGTGAAAAGTTCCTTTCTGTGGCAGAGCTGAGGAAGCTCTGACCGAGCTTCACATTTCTGCTGCTGCACTTGAAGAAAATGAGTCAGATTCTGTGTTTAAAGAGTTAGGAGACTTTTTGACCACAGCACCGACACCACATAAACAGAGCTGTCACCAGGCACCTCAGCAGCGGGAGACACTCACCCAGGGATGCCAAGTACACCTCGGAGTCGTTCAGGGGTGCCCAGGGCTTCAGGGTGGGCTGGGAAGAGCCACCCGATCCGCTGCCCTCGGCGTAGGAATCCATGAAGGAGTCTGTGAAAGCATCGCCGGCGTCCCTGTGCTCGGGATGCGGCAGACAGGAGCAGATCTCAGCCCAGAGGTCCTCGCTGGACCTGGTCACCACGGAGTCCACGCTCTCGATCATCCTCATCGTGGGATCCTGGGATGGGGGGAATAAACGGTGAACACCGAGCAGATCCGCCCGCCCAGGCCTCCGCCACCTCCCTCCCTCTGCCCAAGTCACGCCAGAGGACATTCCAGGGAATTCTCATCCCACCAGGACGCCTGGCCGCCCTCCAGGGCGCGATATCCCCGCGGCTGCCCGTGACGCTCAGGGCCGCCCCGGTCCCGCACCCACCGCCCCGCGCTCCGGGCAGCGGCGACAGCTCCGCCCGCGCCTCTGCGGCCCCGGCCCCGCCAATCACCGCCGTCACCG
>VZRV01008273.1:12365-40032 GCA_013398115.1 Falcunculus frontatus | reverse complement strand
CCAAGAAGCGGCGGCTGGCGGGCGGCGAGCGGGACGTGCCGCCGCCGCGGAAGCTGAACGCCGGCGTGAGCTTCGGCGCCGAGCACTTCGCCGAGACCTCGTACTACTTCGAGGGCGGCCTGCGCAAGGTGCGCCCCTACTACTTTGACTTCCGCACCTACTGCAAGGGGCGCTGGGTGGGCCGCAGCCTCCTGCACGTCTTCGGCACCGAGTTCCGCGCACAGCCCCTCGCCTATTACCGCGCCGCCGCCCGCGCCGGCCGCCTGCGCCTCAACGAGGAGCCCGTGCGCGACCTGGACATCGTGCTCAAGGTGGGCGGGCCCCGGGGTGGGCCCTCTGGTGGGGACTGTGGGCTGGTGGCAGAGCCCGGCCTGCCCCAAGCCGTGAACATCACCCCATGGAGCTGCGTGATCAGATAACACAGGGCCAGGGGTTGGATTCGATAATCCGGATGGGTTCTTTCCAGTTCGACATATTCTGCGATTCTGTGAACCCTGTGGAGGGGCTGGAGGGGAAATCGGGGCTCCCGGGGAATCCCTGCCCCAGTGGAGTGGGGAATGTGTGGATCCTACAGCCCCACACATGCTGCAGGGCTTCCTCTTTGGTCCCTGGGAATGGGAATACGCTATGGGCAGGTTACAGATTTGCATGATGACACACACGGTTATTATCCCAAATCCAGGGTCCGTGGAGAAAGGGCCTTTAATTCTTCTCCCACAATATCAAGTCCCCGTTGTTTGTGGCCGGGTGGGTGGTTGCACAAGCTGGATTCAGGCTAATTGTCCTTATCCCTTCCAGAACAACGACTTCCTCAGGAACACGGTGCATCGGCACGAGCCGCCGGTCACTGCCCAGCCCATCCGCATCCTGGTGGAGGACGAGGAGGTGGTAGTGGTGGACAAGCCCTCGTCCCTGCCTGTCCACCCCTGCGGCAGGTTCCGGCACAACACGGTCATCTTCATCCTGGGCAAGGAGCACGGCCTGCGGGAGCTGCACACCCTGCACCGCCTGGACCGCATGACCTCGGGCGTGCTCATGTTCGCCAAGACCGCGGCCGTGTCCAAGCGCATCGACGAGCAGGTCCGGCAGAGGCAGGTGAGGGCTTGGAGCTGCTGCTGCTGTGCTCTTCTGGAGCAGGTGTGCTCCAAAGTCAGCCAGATTTGGGCTCTAGATGAGCTCAGATTCCCCAGACAGCTCGTGGTTGTGTTGCTGTTCTTATGTGTTGGTGCTTCTCGTCCTTAATAAGCTAAAGACAGAGTAAAAATCGAGTTTGGTAATACTAGATTGGAAGGGAGCTTCTGAAAAATTTAATTTGATTTGGTAATGTTAGATTGATAATATTAAATTGAAAAGCCTAAAAATTTAACTGCTTTTGCGGATACCAGATTGGAAGGGATCTTTTAAAAATTTAGGTCAGTGTGGTAGTTTAATTTAATTTGGTTCCATTGGACTAAAAGGGATCTCCTATAAATTTAATTGGATTTGGTAATATTAAATTGAAAAGTGTCTCCTAAAACTTCAATTGTTTTTGGTAATTTTAGGTTGAAAGTGGTGTCCTAAAAATTTAAATTATTTTGGTAATATTGAGTTAAAGGGGATCTTCTTCCCTAAGGGATTGCACGGGACTGTGCAAACTTACTGGGATCATGGAAACCAGTTAGGGAGCAGATTTATTTTTGAGTGGACACATGTCAGTCATCCAATACTTTCGCAGTTTTAAAATTCCCATTTTTCCAGAGTCTCTTGATCCAAACGGAACTTTTTCCAGGATTGGCTTCAGGGCTGTAAACCAAAGGCTGCGGAGAGACGGCTCCTGAATTTAATATGACGAAAATAGGCCAGGCCTTTCTGTTCTTGATTTCCCAACTAGCTGGGGAAAATGTGAGGGGAAATTTGGCTTTGAGTAGCTAATTTTTTTTTTTTCTCTTTCCTGTTGTAATAAAATGCCACCTTCGGATGTATTTTATTGAGGGGAAAGGGATGAGGAGCAAGGCTGGAGTTTGGGTGTGTTTCCTGAGCCTTTCTCTTATGTCTCCTGGCAGCTGGAGAAGGAATACGTCTGTCGGGTGGTGGGGGAGTTCCCAGAACACGAGGTGGTCTGCGAAGAGCCCATCCTGGTGGTTTCCTACAAGGTGGGCGTGTGTCGTGTGGATGCCAAGGGGAAGCCCTGCCAAACCCTCTTCCAGAGGCTCAGCTACAACGGCAGCACCAGCGTGGTGAGGTGTCTGCCACGCACGGGCCGCACGCACCAGATCCGGGTCCACCTGCAGTTCCTGGGGCACCCCATTGTTAATGATCCCATCTACAACATGGAGGCGTGGGGCCCAGACAGGGGCAAGGGTGGGAAGATTGGGAAAACGGATGAGGAACTCCTGAAGGCGCTGGTAGAGGAGCATCGTTCCAAACAGAGCCTGGAGGTCTTGGGTATTGGGGAGGAGGACTTGACCTCCAGTGGTGAAAGTAAAGACTCTGGGAATTCAGGTGACTGCACAAAGTCTGCAGAGGCTGATCCTATAAATGGGAGTTCTTGCCCTGCTGAGGACGAGAAGGATCCCGAGAGGGTTGTGAAGGATCCCGAGAGGGTTGTGAAGGATCCCGAGAGGAATGACGTAGCAGCTTGTCCACTGAACTCTGACGTCAACCTGGAAATGCTTGATAAAGACAAAGAGCTTGCTTTGTGTGGGAATCAGGATGGACAAACGGGGGAGAAGGGTTGGGAAGAGAAGGACCCTTTGTGTGTGGAGTGCAGGACGAGCAGGCGGGACCCGTCTCCCAAGGAGCTGGTGATGTTCCTGCACGCCCTGCGCTACAAGGGGGCAGACTTTGAGTACTGCTCCAGCATGCCCGAGTGGGCCATGGAGGACTGGGAGGGATGAGCAGGATACCCGGCACCTGCGGACACTGCTGGCCAGGAGAGCAGCGTGCAAAGACCAAAGATTGACTTTTCGTTGTGGTTGAGGTGAACAAAGTGTGCCTTGAGCTGGGGTGGGAGGGATCAGTGAGGCTGGAGAGCTACCTTGGCTTCCCACAGGTGCTGTGAAAGATGAGCTGGGAGATGAGGTTAAAACAGGAGTTTTATGTTGCCCTTCAGTGAACTGACACTTGAGGGCAACAAGGATCGAACTCCGCTCGGCACGGGCAGCTTTGCCTTCACCTCAAAGGATTCTGGATCAATTATCCACATGGATAATGAAGTGCATGCACTAAAAGTCAAAAACTGGTTTTTCTTCCAACCTGCTGTGTTCCTGTGTCTTACAATAAGAGCTCCTGGATGTCGTGTCATAAAAAATCCTGTTTTTACTGTATTTTATTGTCAGATTGATTTCAAAATTCCAAGACTATCCCTGAGAACACTGTGAGATAAAACCAGAATACTGTAATCTCTTCTGTGCCTGCTGTTTGTCAGCAAGATCCACTTGCCTTTGAAATTGCCAATATTCATTCAAATAATTACTTAAGTCAGTAGTTCTGGGTGCAGAGACTGGGCAGTTTTGGAGGTGCTAGTCCCCAGATTTTGTCTTGAAGAGATTTTTTAATATCACTTCGAGGTGACGATCAGCTTTGAAGATAAACAAAAGCTGTTTTATGAAGCAGAAGGCTTCTAAAAAAATAATTTTATATCAATATAGTTCCAGAATGATAAGTATCACCGTAGTTCTTATTTTCATCAGTGTTTATACAATCGATTCTTGGCTTCTGGGAGGGTTTTTATATTAATTTTGTAGATCTCAAGTTGGCCGGCCCACAGGAATTAGTACCTTCCTCCTAAAATCACTTGATGATGTCAGCAGAGTCAGGACCTGGCTACCAAACCACAATAAACCAGTGCTTGCTTCCAGTAGCTCAGAGGAGCCCAGTGATGTCTTTTCTCTGCTGGATCATCCAGCTGATGTTGAATATTTCCGTAAAAATTCACTCAGGGTTGAGCTTTACTCTTCTACATCCTGCCAAAGGTTTCGTGATTCTAATTTAATTCCAGATGTTCAGAGAGATGATGCTAAAAATCAGCGTTATCCAAATTTTTGATGCACTGGAATACAGCTTTCATGGAAATAAATGGAACCTGGGCACCTTCAGTGGATAAAAAAGGGTGGCTGGAGCTGTTACTGGAATTGGATGCAGGGAAAGGGGGTAGATTTAGGGATGACAGTTAAATTAGACTTTGAGGTGAGGTGTCCCAAGTTGCATTGGTAGGTTTTCTGGTAAGAAATTTCTGTTACAAAAAAAGCGTCTGGCACAGATTTTCCTGACTGAGATTGTGGCCAAAGGGCCTGATGAGGAAATGGAGCTCAGCACTGCTTTTTACCCTTTTCCTGAAATAATGGCTGCAGTTGGCAACTTTTAATTTCCTGGTCAAAAAACCCCTAGGCTTCTGTTTCCAAGATTCTTTGAACAATTAAAATTTAGGATTTATTTCACAAGGATCCTACCTCTAATTGCATTTTATTTTATTTTATTTTATTTTATTTTTATGTCAAAACAGTGTTGGATGTTTTGTTAGCTGGGAAAATGTTGCTCTTGGAGATTCCCTGTGATAAGTTCCCATATGAGGTTGGGTCTGAGGTAAACCTGGGTCCTGGTTGTAGGCATAAAGTTTTCCATACGAAGCGTAGGTCCTGGAAGAATTCCTTTCTTTAGTACACCCTTACTTGGAGATGCCTTAACAGTGCTGGGTTGGGGTTTGGACTTGATCTTGAAGGTCTTTTCCATCCTAGACGACTCTATAATTCTGTCTTTATCAGGAGAATGTGTATTTCACTGTGCTAAAGCACTTTTCCATACAAATAAACCCTCCTGGCAAACTTCCCCGTGCCTCGGCCTCTCCCTGTGCAGGACTGACTGGAATTAGGTCCTAAACACTCACCTTCCACACAGTAACACTTGTCCAGTTGTGTTTTAACCAGTCCATTGCGGTTGGGAGCCTTTTGTGAGGCTGCACTGTTGTGATCTGGCCACTCTCTGCCCAGGATTTCATATGATCTAATTTCCAGAAGGATTTAAGTGTACTTAAAACCGTGGCAGCGTGTTCAGGGAGGGCTCAGAGCTGTCACAGCAGAGGTGTGTGAGATGTCCCTTCCCTTGGAAGCTCTGTGTTCCATTAACTTCTACTTCCAGGCCTCTAATTCCAGTCTTTTTTTGTAATGAACCCTCGATGGCTTAGGCAGAGAGGAAAAGTTTTCCTGTGTCTTGTCAATACACTCATTTATGCTTTTTTAAAATTAAAACTTGATGGAAGACAAAGCCAAGTGCAGTAATTACTTATCCAAAGAGACCCTTGATGTCATTTTCAGTGAGGGGCTGGGACCTTAAGGCCCATCCAGTCCCACCCCCTGCCATGGGCAGGGACACTTTCCACTATCCCAGCTTGTTCCAAGCCCCGTCCAGCCTGGCCTTGGACACTTCCAGGGATCCAGGGGCAGCCACAGCTTCTCTGGGCACCCTGTGCCAGGGCCTCAGCACCTTCTCAGGGAAGGATTTATTCCTAATATCCCATCTAAATCTCCCCTTTCCCAGTTTGGAGCCATTCCCCCTTGTCCAAAGTCCAGCTCTCTTGGAGCCCCTTTAGGCACTGGAAGGGGCTCTAAGGGCTCCCTGGAGCCTTCTCTTTTCCAGGCTGAACAATCCCAGCTGTTTCAGACTTTCCTCATAGGAGAGTTCTTCCATCCCTCTAATTCTTACTCAAAGCTTTCACAAAGAACCCGTCCAGCCCTAATAGGACGTTTTGCTGGGATTACGGGGAAGGTTGAGATTCAAAGGGATTCATTCCCAGTGTTGTCACAGTTGGAAGCTCCACAGCAGAGCTGGGTTCTGAGGAAAGGAGGTAAATCAGGTTACCCCATGGAGAGGCACCACGGGAAGCTGGATACTGAGTTAGACCCCTCATTCCCTTGGGACACTCTGTCCTGGCTGTGACCCCTAAATTCCTTGGGACACTGTACTGGGTGATCCCTAGATCTCTCATGACACTCCCTCCTGGCTGCAACCCCTAGAACCTTTGGGACACTCTATCCTGTCTTGTGACCCTAAATCCCTCAGGATGCTGTGTCCTGTCTCTCCCGGGCGCCACCTCCGCTTTTTCTTCTTCCCATGAGGGCTGGAGGGACAGGCGGGAGGGAGAGGTCCCCTTGGAAGTGTGGTGAAAAAAAAAAAATTTAGGTAGTGGGGAAAAGTATTTGTCTACCGACGAGGATGGGATTCGAACCCACGCGTGCAGAGCACAATGGATTAGCAGTCCATCGCCTTAACCACTCGGCCACCTCGTCACAGTAGCTTTTTCCTCACCGGGCCTATAAGGAAGTGCGCCCACCAGCTCCGCAGCCTCTTCCCGCCCGCTGCTCCCCTGTGCGGCGGCGCCGGTTATGCGGCCCTGCATAGGCACAGTGCGGAGCGAAGCCACCGCGCAGCGACCGAGCACCCCGTGGAGCCCGTGCAGTACCGCGCCATCCCCATCACCGCCGCTCCGGGAGTGCGGGCCGTGGGAGACACTGAAATGGCAGCAGCGGGGCGATCCGTGGAGGCCGCCATCTTGTACGGCAAAAGAGGGCGCCATGTTGTACGGAACCAGGGGCAGCCATCGCGTACGGCGCCAATGTGTCGTCACGGGCGCGGGGCGGGCGGTTGGATTTGAACGGGGCGGCGGCGAGCGGGGAGCGGGAACCGGGACCGGAGGCCCGGAAACCGGGATTCGGGAGCGGGGGCCCCCGAGCGGGAGGTAAGAGCGGCCGAGGGGCCCGGAGAGCGCAGGAAGCGGCGCGGGAGCCATTGCCAGGGGCCGGGGCGGGTGCTGCGGGGAAGGAGCGCGGGAGAAGGCGGGGGGAGAAGGTCGGAGCTGCCCCGGGAGCGGCCTCGGGATCGGCTGGATGGAAGGAGGGCTGAGGCGGTGCCACCTGCGGTGGGCGCGGAAAGTTGTGGGGAACCCCCAGATAAGGGCGGTGCGGATCGGTCCGAGGTAATTAATGTCTGAGGAACGCGTTGATGTGGTGTAATTAATGATAGAGGTGATTAATGCGGGGTTGATAAGTGATTGGCGCCTGGGCTGTGTGGGCGGCAAAGCGAGGGCGCGGGGACAAAAAGAGACGGAAAAAGAGATTGTATGGGCTCATCCTAATGGGGAAAAGGCCGAGGAGGGGCGGGATGGGCGGCAGGAATGGACTGGAGGGCTGTGGTGTGATTCTTGTGCTCGCAGAGTCAAACGGGGGAATAAAAAGGGAGGTCTTCATCAGCACAGCGACTCAGCTCGCCGCTCGTCCCTCAAGGATTGTAGAGGAATTTCAAGCGGGATTAAAGAAGAACAGTTGAGGAAGGTGGTTGGGAAGTGAATTTCAGATCAATATTCCCAATAGCAGAGTGATCAAGGCTTTTATAGCTCCAGGCTTATCTCCCTCAGCGATCTTCCCTGTCTCTCCCTTCTTTGTGTGTTCAGTCTGACTGAGAGTGGGTTTAGATGGGATATTGGGAAGAAATTGTTCCCTCAGTTAGGAAAATTAATTCACGATGCCAGAGGTTTGGGTCCAGAAAGGAGACAGAGGGGTCCCACAGCTTTATTCATGAATAAAGGGGGAGGCCATGGGGCATTTTCCATGGGGTCTCAAATTGCTAGAGGACGCAGCCTCCTTTTTATCCTAATTTCCCTCTCCCCGTTGGCTGAGGAAGTTGAGAGGTACAAACTTCCCGAATCTCCTAATAGAGACCCTCTTCTAATGTGCACGGCCCTGTCCCCTCTTTTTCTTTATATCTTAGTTCATTTTCTCTAAGTCCAGGAATATAACAGGGCCTTGGATAAGCAACAGTTTGTGTCAATAAGTAACATTCTGCTGTTGCTTAACTCACCTGTCTGTCCCTGGCTTAGGCAGACTCACAGTTTGTAAAAACACATTCCTCTTAATCCTTTCAGGAGGGCTTTAAGAAAACTGAGCCAGGCTCTGCTGGTTGTATCTAGAGAACGAACAAGAAGCAACAGGCACAAGCTGAAATTCAGTTTTGAGCGAGAGGGAAAATGTCTTGTATGTCTCAGAGCAAACATTGTCTTGGATAAGGTTTGATCTCATTTATCTCCCAGCATTTACCAGAATCTTTACTTTGAATAAAAGATCAGTTAATCAGTAATACTTAAACTGTTTTCTAATATGCAATAGGAAATATATGTCTAATGTGAATATAACAAGAGAACATGGACTTGAGGGGCCTGTTGTACTTCAGAGCATTTCTGTGACTAGAGAAGGGTGGAGAGAAAAAAACACAGCATCGGAAGCTAATATCCAGTTGTGGGTTTATGCAGTTTTCCTACTGAAGTTCATTAATGGTTTTGAATTTCGGTGCTGTGTTTTGTAGGAAAAGCGCATCCTTCAGCAATGGACAAGATTTACACAGACCCTAACATGGAAAAGTGAGTTGAAGCCCTCTGAAAATTTTGCTGTGGTATAAATATTGCCCTTTAGAGGCAAAACTTTTCTTAAAGCACTTCAACATCTCTTGAATGAAGTGTGTTTTCCATTGTGAAGAAGACCAGGGAGTTTCTTTGGTGTTTGGTGGGGGGATTTCATAGTGATGGGTTGTCAGGAGATGAACTGACCATGGGACTGGGGGGGCAATCTACTGAGTTTTCTGGGAACCAGTGCTGAAATGATCAATCTGTTCCAAGTACATTGTTTATTTAATTTCACACTTGTAAAAATAACAGAGAAATCAATTTATTAATCAAAACCGTGGCAGGACCGTTCAGGAAATACACCTTGGTGCAATTTTGTGCCCTCGTACTGATGCCTGGAAATAGAACACAAACTTTTCCAGACAATATAATGATAATATAGAAGCAAACCTTTACTTGAAAGTCTTCAGGTGCACAATATGGTGAAAAAGAGTGCCCCAAATTACATCCTTACAATTGATATTGTCCAATTAGAGGAACAGTTGGTTAGGTAATCTCCCCTCTGGGTTCTGCCCTCCTACCCTACCTTTATTATGCCTGTGATTACATGGTGCAAAATAAAATGTCCTTGGAGAAATAACAGGCAAGACTAAGAAAAATTTTAGGAATGTGTCAATAAGCACCTGTTCACTGTGGGAAAGAAAGGTGGGAAAGTGCTGGAAGTTACACTGAGTCATTTAACAGTCTGCAAAGCTACAAATACATGAAGACTACATGAAAGCTAAAAACTTTAGGCATCAATACCTGTTTCCCTTTTCCCCTGCAGTGACAACACAGAACACATCAGAGGGAAGCGACTGTCCTCTGTGAGTAACTTACAGCATTCCTCAAAGTAAAACTGGGGTGGGGGGAAAAGGAGCCAAGGGAAGCTCAAAGAGGAACTTGCTTTCTCTTGGGAATTGAAGAAAAGCATTCCAAAAGAGCCTGTTAGACTGAGAAGACTGACTGGGGCACTGCTGGCTCTTAGAAACTCTCTGCAGCCAAGAAACCAGCTCTTGGAGCTGCAGCTGATGTCTCAGCTGTTGTATTTTCTTTCAGATTTTAAAGGCTCCACGAAATCCTCTGGATGATCTGGGAAATGGGAATGAAATGACCCAGGTAAGTCTATCAAGCTCTTTCCTACCCATGCTCCCCAGTGTTTTGCTGATTAAACTGTGTCACTGGAATAAGGCAGGTGGTTTTAACGCAGCATTTTTGATAATGATATTGGCGCCCCACTTGTGTTTGGTTTTGTGTTTCTTGGAGAGCTGTGCCTGTCATGGGTAGCAACCTGCTGTGTTTTTTATTGGCAGGACATCCACGTGGAGAGACGCAGGAGGAGCTCGCGCAGGGTCAGCTTCGCCAACACCATCAAGTGAGGGAGCTGAAGGGTGCACGCCTACATCCCTTCCTCAGCCAGAAAATGCAGGGAATAATCCCTCCCCCTAAAACTATCCTGACTGAGTAACCACAAATGACTGCAAGCAGCAGGAAGATTGTTACATCAAGTTGGGTTGAACCCCGAGAGCCGTTATTTATTTTCTCTTCCCAGCTGAAAAAAACGCAGTTCGGTGAAATTCATACAGTTGGGAGTTTTTGTTTTCCATTCCATTTCCATTCATACATCTAAAATGTTGTAATGGCATCTTCTCCCTGAAAAATACAGCTGGGTTCAGTACTCTTCTGGCTTTTGGTATCTCTCTCCATTCAGAACATGTAGAAAAGATTGAAATTAGTGCTGATTTTTTTTTTTATTTGCTTTTTAGAGATGGTTTTGTGTTTTTAAAAACTGGTGGTTTTGTTTTTAGCTGCAGAGTCTTCCAGCGAGATCTTAAGAACAGCGCATCAGAGACAGAAAATACAGGTAAAAATCCTTTTCCTGACAGGATTCCCAGATTATTAGCAACAAGATTTTAGGTTAAATTTAAGAAATCAGAACTTTTCAGTTTGGGGAAGGAACAACATGGTCAGCTCTTTATCCTGGGCTGACTGAAAACCCCTTTGTCACAGAGTTTTTGCCACGAGAAGACACATCAAGAGTGAGAATTTCAGAAAATTCTTTTCTGTGCAGTTCACTCTTGTCTCAGTGTTTTGTTGAATCAGAATCGTGTGGGTTGGGCAAAACCTTTAAGATAATCAAGTACAAACTTGATCTTGCTTCTCACACTGTAATTTTGTTATTTTGTCGTTTTTAGGCTGTTCAGCAGATGAGAAGGATGATACCTTGACTAATCAGTAGGTATCATGTCTGATAAACATTTGTTATTATTCAATGTTTATGACCTAAGTTTTTCCTCAGAAAAAAAGGAAGCGTTAGTCTGGCCTCAAAGTTCTTGTAGATAAAACACAATGATGGGATCTGTAAAATTAAAATGACTTGGTGGTAAAGTAACGGATAAGACACTTTGTATAAGAGAAGGGGGCATTCATAGAACCATCAATTCTATGAAAAATAAAGAATTAATCTTTTCTTGTCACTGAAGAATTAAAATGCCCCTCTATGTTGAACAGTGGTTTGTGGCATAATAGATAATTTCATGGGAAAAATAAGATTGTGACTCAAATTAGAATATATTGAAGACAAATAGGCAGTGTTTTGTATCTGCTGCCCAGATCCACGTGAGCTCTGGCACAGAATTCTGTGCAACACAATTCTCTGCCTCCTCAGTTTATTGATCAAGATTTCTCTTTGAAACCTTTTAACAAACTGTTTCTCAAACCCACCTTTTGTAGGAATGAAGACCCTGGGGTTGTTCCATGTGAAATCACTGGTGAGTTTGGAAACAGATTTAATAACAAAATGACTCTGTTTATTTAAAGCTATTGATTGTGTTTGAGTAATTTTAAAATGCCTAGAGCAATCTCCCTGCCTTGGGAGAACTCTCACTGGATGGGCTTTGTCCCATGAAGTTGTTTACAAGGATTCTGTTTTGGAAGTCTGGTTGGCTCTTCAAGGTGCTGAAGGGAGTAATGAAAATATTTTTCAGAATGTATTTATGTTCAATTGTATTTATTTATTCAGTGCATTGATCTTCAGCTCAATAATTAATAAATACATTTAATTATTTATGGATAAAATAATAAGCAAATAGCACAAAAACTGGAGTATTCCCTTTCTTTCCACAGGGATGAGCACTTTGCTTCACGCTCCCATCCAGGCCTTGGGGCAGCAGACTGAGGTATGTGAAGGCTTTTAGTTTTTTGGTGCTGCAAATACCAGTGTCCAAAATAGATCACAAGAATTTGTGTAGTAAAGATTAAAAATGTTAAATGCCTAAAAAATAAGCCTTTGTATTCACATAAAATTCTTTTGAATGTGAATATTCTATGTTTTGAAGTGTTTCCTAATCTGATAGGCATTAGACTGCACATAAATAACTCTTGCTTCTGAAATTCCTCTGTAACTTCTCAGTAATGAACTAGTTCCTCCATTTTTGTCTTCTTTGCGAGCCTTCATGAGCCTCACTTACTTTTTTTTACTAATATCATGTAAGTTTTTAAGGCAAGTATAATACTCACAGTCATTCATATGATCACAGTTGTACTCTGCAAAAGTGAGGCCAACTAACCAGTCAGAGAAAATCTAAATTCTTTAAATATTTTATTTAACTAGTTACTTTCTAATTCTACCCTTAATTCTATGCTAGATGTAGCAACCAATTTTTATCTCATCTGATCATCTAATTTAGCAGTCACGTTTGGAATGTGCACACAACAAGTATTGTTGTTTAAATTCAAATAACCACATAATCCACATTTATGTAACAGTAGTAGGTCTAAAGCTAATCTGTTTTGTAAGGTCCCACATGTTATGGAAGTTACATTCTGTAATTTGCCAAAATCTTGCACTAACTTTAAGATGACATTTTCCTTCCCAGAAATTAAGAATATCGTTTCTATTAGTATCATAAACACGGAATTATTTATCATTTTCATCTAGATCTAATAAATAATATTTCCCTAGAAAATCGTATCCTATCCTAAAACAATAGGATTTGCATATATGCACAAAAACTCCACGGTGTGAGTCAGTCTTGTCTGTGCTGTGTTTCATGTGTGGTTGCTGGTTTTACCCACGGGTGATGAACTCGGGGTTCAATTTCCTTTTCAAGTGTGTAAGGAGCTTCATCCCACTTATTTTCCCTTCTACAAAACAACATTAACTGCAACATGGTATTATACTGTAAGGTTCCATCCTTAGGCCACTTCTCTTGATCTTCCAGCTTGTAAAGTGGCCATCACTGATTACAAACTTTTATAAGTTTTCCACGCATGAGGGGATCACCCCCAATTTGTGGTCAAAATAAAAGGTCAAAATCACGTTGTAGAGAAATAGAAAATACTGATCCATAAGCCTCAGTAATTGGTCTGTGCTTGCTAAGATGTGGCTAGATGTGAAGTGTAAGATGAGACACATTGTTTCATTAAAAGCCATGTAAATATGATATATTTGAATAATTCATTGTCCTTTCCTTAAATATGTTACTGCTTATCAGGGGGCCTGAAATCAACAGGTTGATTTTTTTTTTTCTAAAAAAAGATTTATAGAGCTAAAACCTTAGGACTTTACATTAGTCAACATTAGTTGACTTGTGTTTTAAATAGAAGAAACCATTGATTATTTAAGTGTCTGTCACTGAATTCTCCTTTTTTTGTTGTTTTTCAGTGGCATGATGTGGACCACGCCGTTCCAAGGATGGACAGGCAGGACACCACCCTCCTTTTCTCAGAGGAGAATGAGATGGAGATGACAGCCAGTCACACAGCCATAATCTCACGGAACCTCAGAGCCCACCAGCCTGACAGAACTGAGAAAATAGACTTCACCTCCTTCCTGGCTAAGTTAAACTCCAACCAGGGGAAGGCAGAAAGCAGCAAGGAATTGAGTTTGCTCTCTGACCCCACAAACCATCCAGGCCCGTCTTTGGAACAGAAGGAAGAGGCCACTACTGTGAAAAAAATAGATTTCAATGAATTTCTGCTGAGACTGAAGTCAAACAATCCTGCTGAGACACCTGACAAGGAGAATGTTTTCTGTGTCCCTTCCCAAGTATCGGGAGATGTGACACAACCGTCCGGGGAATTTGGCTATTCCCATGAGCCACTGGACACTTGCAATATGACAAAAGTGTTTCGAGGCCGAGAAGGTGGGATGGAGATGACAAAATGTGAGGCAGCTGATGTTAGAATTCCATTCCCTGGCATTGGTGAGGCTCCACCAGAGCAGTGGGAGTGTGTGGATGTCACCGAGGCGTTTGCAGACGAGGGCATGGACGTGACAACCAGTCACACTGCAAAAGTGTGCTTTGCCCTCTCCACTGTCGGGAACCAAAGTCTCCACTTCCAAAAGGATTTCCCACCCACAGAGTTGGATAATTCTGTGTTAAGGAGAGCATCTAATCAGGACTTGAATGTTCAGCAGGAGCTTTGTGCGGACAGAAGAACAGCAAATTCTGAAGCCAGAGGAGACCCCCCAGTGCTGCAAGCTGGGAAACAGGAGGCCAGGGCAGTGTCTGCCATCCAGGGATCTGTTTCGTCTGAGACTGTCTTCCGAGGGGACAAAACTGTTATGTTTTCTGAGTGTGATGACATGGAAATGACTGGGAATTACAGAGACATCATCTATAAGGCCAGCACCTCAGAAAAGAACAGTTCATGCCATAAAACCTGTGAAAAGCCAGCGAGTACCAACCCTCTGCTCACAGGGAGCAGATCCTCGGCGTGTGGGGACATGCCAAAGGGTCTGGTACCTAGAGATAATCCTGCTGCTGGGCCAAATAAAACCAGTGCACTTGAACTGCCTTCAGCCTCAGGTGGATACCTGGAAAACATGTCCCAGGCTTGTGGTCCTGCTGCAGCCAGCACTGGGTTTGCCTCACATACACATTTGGTGGCTTGCAGTGTTCTGAAGAGCAGGTTTGATCCCTCTGCAAACCCCCAGCTTGTTTTTTCAGGTGAGAAGACAGTAATATTTGCAGGAGAAGACATGGACTTGGCTAAAAGCTGTGTTAAGGATGATGGGAAGAATGTTAATGATAATGAGCATCCCACTGCAGCGTTCACCTCTGTCACCTGCAAACCTCATTTCCTGGGTGACAGATCCACATCTTCCAATGTAACTGAGCAGGAAGAAATGGAAATAACAAGATGCCACACTGTTGTTTTTGATGGTCAAGGCAGTGGGATAACAGCAGAACTGGAACAAATGCCCTGTAAAATTATTCCAAGAAAGAACCAGAACAAAAATGTCACTGAGGGTGACATATCTGCATATTCTGTAGATATGGACAAGGAAAATGTTGAAGTGAGGAGTATTGATGGGAATATTAAAAGGAGCCAGGCTATGGAAAGGAATGCTCAAGATCTTCAGATGATAATGGGTGATAACAAGCTTGGAAAAACCAACTTCCAGGCAAGTGGTCTGAGTTCCTGTGCCAAGAGCATGTGTTTGTTACAAGAGCAAAACAGAGGAGTCCCTGAGAATGTTGTCACTAACACCAGTGCACCCTTGTCTTTGCAAAGCCAAGAAGTTGTTGTATCACAGCCTCTGGAAAAAAACATTCCAAGCTTCTCAGATTTCTGCACGAATGACGCAACAGGCATGTTTTTAGGTGATCAAAGCATGGACATAACCAAAGCTCATCCTGCCGCCTTTGAGATTGCTCCTGTTAACACTGAACAAGAATCCATGGATTATAATCAAAACAATGCACTATCCAAGCATCTGCAAAACCAGCCCTTCCCATTTTCCAGTCATGGTGGTGTGGATATCATGAGTCAAACTGCAGGAATAGAATGTGGGGACTTGAAAATGAGCACCAGTAAGCAAATTGTTACTGCTTTGGCTCCAGGTGGTTCATTTACTTTAAGTAACAATCCTGCTCCCTCTGGAATGAGAGGAACTGAACAATTTGGGACAGTAATAGGAATAAATGCAGACGGCCAAAACTCAGAGAGGCAAGGGAAACCCCAGCCTGTGAGGGCAGTAAGCAAAGTATTGCCAACCCGAGGAGACTCTGACAGACATTTTTCCTTGGGTAAAACAGGTTCTTTGAGAGAGGATTTAAAAACTCCCCCTTCAGCTCCGGAGGATGGGCTGCTCTGGAGGGATGCAGAAGAGCCAGTGCAGGCCAGGACATCTGAGGTACCCAAGGGAAGTTCCCAGTTGTGTTTCTTTGGAGAAAAGTCTGTTGTGTTTCCCCAGGGTGAAAACATGGACATGACTGGCAGGTGTGTGATGATGGTTCCAGATTACAGCGTCGTCGTCGTTTCGTCACAAAACAAAGCAGCATGCTTTGGTCAGGGTGGAAATGAAACAATGTTCTTAGAAGAAGGGGCCACGATGACAACGCCAGCGGAGCGGGGTGGGCAGGAGGCTGCTGCAGGTGGCAGCACTGTCACTTTTGCTCTGGCTCAGGATATGGAGATCACCACAACTCACACGGCACAGCACAGACAGCCCATCCCAGCCATTCCTGCTGACAAAACCATTGTGTTTGCCCATGACCAGGAGGACATGGACATCACTGCATCCCACACTGTTGCTGTTAGTAAGAATATCTGTGGGTTTGAGGCCCAGGAGGTGCCCCACACAAACACCCAGCAGCCACCACAGCACACGCACGGTGGGTTGGTGCCCTGCAGAGGTGACATGGACTCCTTACAATATGCCACAAAACCTCAGGATAAGCCCAGCATTCCCTCTTCTGCTTTGCCAGCCTCAGCATTTCCTAGTGAGAAAGGAGCTACCCAGGTCCCCAGTGGCACAACACCACATTCTGTTTATTCTGTCTCCCTCCAAGAAAGTACTGTGGATGTGGAGGTACCACAGGATCATGGCCTTCCCATGGATAATTCTGTCCCTGTAAGCAGGGAGCAGGATCTCACATCACCAGAGAAACTGCAATCAAAGAGAGTATCTTTCAAGTTCCCAAGTAAGGGCCCTGTGGATCACAGGGAAGAAAGTGGCAGTTTGGGATCCCATGTTGCCTTTTCCATGCAGGGATCAGATCCTTGGAAGGGTCATCCACATACCCCTAGCACTCAGAGAAACCAACTAGTGGAAGAGGATTCATCTCAGTGTGGAGATTCAGATTTGGGCTTGGCTGGAGCAAACCTCATTCCAGCTGCTAACAAGGAATCCAAGAAAAATGAAGAGCTGTCAGCTGAAGAGGAAGTGCCTCCAAAAGACTTTCAAATAAACTCTGAACAAACTAGGCAACCTTTGGTCAGTGACAGTCCAAGAGATCAGGCTCATCCCACTCTTCCACCAGCAGTTTCAGGTATTTTAGATATTTGTTCAAAACTGAAAGATCTGAGGAGGAAATCTCTTTCCGTTTCCAAAACTGCTTCTTCTGACCAGTTGCCCAGTGCCTCAGCTCAGCCAGAGGATACCATGAGGTTGGGAAAAAACACTGTCAGTGAAGCAAATAACTTCTTTGATACGAAAAAGCAGGAGAACACAGGTCTGGAATCTGGAGCTGATCCCATAGGAATGGCGCCTAAGGATAAATATCCAGGAATAAATATCCCTCTGGGTATATTCCAGCCTAAATTACCCAACAAGAGAAATCATGTTTCCAGTGCACAAGACATAAATACAAAATCAGACAGAGCAGAAGCCCCAGTTCCAGCAAACACCAGTGAAACCCCAGGTAACAAGTCCAGCAGGCAGAACTTCAGCCCTTTTCAGTTCGTAGCAGAAGAATTTCTCCCTGTGTGCCTGGAGGAAATGGATTCCAATGAATCTGTCAGCTCTGAACTTGAGGAAAATGCTTGGGATGATAAAAATAAAAAACAAACCCCCCACTCTGAAAAGGGTCCATTTGAAGAGACAAAAACTTGCAACATGAAAAGAGCTTTGGGACCAACTGAGGAGGATCTTCAAAGCCCGAAGAGGGCCAAGACAGATGACCATGTGGATGCTGGGGCCTCTCGAGACTTGGAGGTGAGCCTGGTTCCTCACTGTAAGGATACAGGGAATACCACCAGGGCTTAAGTTTTGGGGATGTAAGGGTATCTGTTAGTAGGTTTTCTTGTTTTTCATAACCACCAGTTTGCTGTCATTCTTCTGTGTCATTCCCTGTGGTTTTCGTTGTTTTGCCAAGTTAGAAGACTCAGGTTGATGTGTGCAACATTCCTGTACCAGGCAAAACAGGCAGAATGAGGGATTTGCCGATTTTAAACCATTCTCTGCATAGTATCCCTTTGATCCTTTCAAGGAACAGCTACAATAAACCATTGATCCAGTTGGGTTGTTTCATATAACTATATTAATTTATTTTTTAAAAAATTTGTTAATATTAGGTGACTTTTGATGTTGTGCCTCAGGACCAAGCAGAAGTTGATGAAGGTGGAGAGCCTCCAAATCTCTCAGCTAAAAGTCCTGGGTGTCCTCACGCCAGCACCAGCAGCTCCCTGGATTCTGTGAAGGCTGACACAGAGTTAACAAGTAAGAGACCATTTGTGATAAGAGTCCCAAACCTTGTGTTCTTTGTCCTGTAAGAATGTTATTAACTCCACCAACATCTGCCCCCCCCTGCTTTCTGTTTTGTTTTCCCAGTCCAGCGCAGCAGTCAGGTGGAGTCCCAGCTTCTCACAGACAGCATTTGTGAAGAAAATTTATGGGAGGTATGGACAGGGCTGGAAGACAGTAATTTCTTGTCCTAACAGGAAAAAACTCCTGTGTGCATATACCAGTAAGCGCTCTGTCTTGAAAAATGGACTTACCTGTCTGTTTTTCCTCAAATGTACAGAAATTTCAGAGTGGTGCTATCACAGTTGGGGAGTTTTTTACCCTTCTTCAAGTCCATGTTGTGATTCAGAAGCCCCGGCACAGCCAGCTTCCAGCCAGTGTGAGTGGAACAATATAACTGACCTTAAATAATAATCCTATGTTGTTTTGGGTTTTAATTTTTAGCAACACAAGCATCTTTAAATGAAAACTGGAACAGATTTCCATCTCCTCACCAAATACCACATATTCAGGATTACTGTTCCTGGATAAATATGCTAAATCTTGCTTTTTAAACTTGTTTTAAGGACCGTAAATTTGAAAGTAAGAATTAGAAGCTCAGTCTGATCTTTTCACTTTATCTTCTCTCTGTGTCCATCAGCCACTACTGCCTGCAGCTACTCTGCACTCCTCCTGCCTGGTCTACTCTCTCCTATAGAATTGCTTCACTGTGACATTGCTGCTCTTTATTTCCTTGCCTGAAGAAAGGGGAAGAAATACATAACAGAAGTCTGACTTCTAAATCCCTTCCATTTTCATTTAAAATGCTCTCCCAGCTTAGCTGCAGTTTACTTTACAAATTTATTCATACTGAGTTGTCTCTAAATATTCATCAGGCTTAATAATGCTGCTACTGTGCACTAGTGACTGATAAAAAACAGACACCACCCCCACAAAAGCCCCTGAAAACTTTCTCTGAAGGAGTGGAAGTAATTAATGTCAGTTATTTATGAGCTTTACTATACAGGAAGCTTGCTGAAATACCCCCTTCATATTTATTTGAGGAATAAAGCTCCTTAAGGCTTCCCTAAGACTTGGGAGCTTTGATTCTGAATTAAGCATAACTTTGAATTAAGCGTAGTTTTATTGGGGAGCACTCTTGCTACCTGCATAACATATACCTGTTTTCAAGTCTTCATCTAAAAGGGAATTAACCTCTTTCAGTAATACTTAATTTCATTTTTTTGAGCTCTGATGATGAGGCACATATCCCAAAAGGAAGCCTGTGCTCCATCGTGAGGAGCACAAGGCGTGAAAGCGGAATTGAATTGATTGGAAGTTACTATTTCTGAAAAATACGTTGGGTTTTTTTTTTCTTTTTCTTTCTACTTTTCCCTGTGTTTTTTCCCAGTGTGCAGTCAGTGCACCTCATACTGCAGAAGATCTCATCTACAGCCAGTACGTTCACCGGCCCAAGCTGCGGATTTACGAGGAGGATTGCCAGGACCTGTCTCGGAAAACAGTGGAGTGAGTGGTTTTCCAGTCACACAGTTTATCAGTAATTCCATTTTTTCAGCTCTGAGTGCGTGGAAATGGCCTGAAGAAAGTTAATACATTGCGTATAGGAAAAGTAAAAGTATAGTTAGCAGCTTATAACAGATTTAGAAGTTAATGGTATAAATATCAATGTGCTGCTTCATGTGGTCAATGCAATTGTAACAAGACTTTCAACTTCTTTTTTTGCCATATTTCAGGTTAAAACCACACGTGAGTGTTCTGGATCAGCCCCTGGTGAATGTGATCAGGAGTTTGTGGGAAGTAATGAGAACCTGCACTGATGAAGAGGTAATGCTCTATGTAGAAAATGTTTGTATGTAATGAAGAAGTGAGATTAATTTATTTATTCACATCAAATACGAACCAGAATGGTCACAAAGTAACAGCAGGTGAAACAAGGCAAAATATTTTGTCAGTGGAAAACTGCTGAGAACTTCCAGCATGTCAGGAAAATGCAAGGAAATGTGTCCTTTGAAATATATTACAGAGGAAAGAAATGACCCACAATTACTTCGTATAAAACCCAGAAAATTTATAAAAGCATCCCACAAGAATTGAGAAGGTGGATCACGAGATTTTGTTTTCTGCGGTTCTAATGCCAAGAATAAAGATCTACTCCTTGAAAATAAAGCATCAAAATTGATTAGAGACACAATATTTTTCATAATTCATCATTAGCTTGGCATAGGCTATCACTGAGGTTGGGTGGTGAGTGAGAGTCAGGATTATATTTCCATTCACTTTCTCTTCTGTATTTCCCATTCATCACAGCTGAGTAAGTTTGGGGCAGAACTGAACAAGATGAAATCCTGTTTCACCAAGGAGGCTAAAATCTTGTCTCACAATGAGAAGGAGACATTGTACAGGAAACTGCTGCAGAGTGCTGAGGTAAGGAGCCACAGGGCTGCAGGCATTTGCCCTTAAAAAGTCACTTCTACCACATTTCTTGTCTTTAAATGTGTAGGAGCTTAATTATTATAAGTGTGTGCTCTCATGGAAGTTTCTTTCTTATAAATACATTTCCCTTTTATTTATATGCAAATGTAACACTGGGACAGTGACTGACAGTGACTTTCTTGCAGTCACACTGTAGGAACCTTCTGCCTAAGAGTTTTGGTGATTAACAGAGTGAAAAATCGGGGTATTAAAGGAAACACCACCAAAAATTAGCTCTTTATACTGTAGCAATGCCAGTGTTAGTAAGTAGTATTAGCAAGTATTTAGGAAGAAATTATTCCCTGTGAAGTTCTGAGGCCCTGGCACAGGTTGCCCTGAGAACCTGTGACTGCCCCTGGATCCCTGGAAGTGTCCAAGGCCAGGCTGGACAGGGCTTGGAGCCACCTGGGATAGTGGAAAGTGTCCCTGCCCATGGCAGGGCATTGGAATTGGATGATCTTTAAAGTCTTTTCTAACCCAAACCATTCAGGGGTTCTCTGGTAAGTAACAAGGAAGTGCACAAGTAATGCATTGTGACAGGAATCAAAGATGTGTATTTATTAAAGCTCTAGGGATTTATTTATTTCCATGTCTTATCCCTCACTAGGGAGATTCAGTAAGCATTTAGTAATTTCTTATTATTGGCTACTGCCCCACTGTTTGTCAGTTGCCTCTTCCCTCTAATGACAGATTTCACTAGCTGCTTTAATTAATTAGCAAGCAAAGAGCCCTGTGGTGATCCCAGAAGAAAATTCAGCTTTTAAAACAATATCACTGCCTCAAGTACAATTTTCCCACCTTAGGAGCAATACAGAAAGCTCCAGTCAAGAATAGAAAAAGTGGATGACCGGACGAAGGAGGCAGAGAGCTCCGTGGTTGCTCTGGAATCAGGTGTGTGTTTCCAAACAGGTGACCAATATGCTGCTTTCTCTTTTTTCTGCAGAGCTGCTGTTTAAAAGGTCAGTTCAGGATTCTGTGTTTGTGGTCGTTTGATACAAGCTGCAGTCAGAACTTGGCATAACTGTGTAATGATGCTCTGTAGTTTCAATTTTTTTCCTGCAATGCCTTAAGTAGAAATCAAATTGCACAGTAGCAGCTCTAAAACAGTGCAGTAAAATGGATTTTGCTTGTTATTATCACTTTTTGAGGTTTTTGGTAGATACTTTTCCATGTTTTTGTATTTTTTTTTTGTTAACTTTGAAGTGCTGCGATTTCTAGAGCCCACAGGCAAACAAAATTAACTCTTGAGTATTGAATCTGGGAGTTCTGCACAGACCTGACACTTCTTTCCCACAGATTCTTTTTGGGATGAAGAGGAAGCCAGCTGCAGTGCTGGAATGGCAGGAGGGCAGAATGTACAGAAAGGTAATGGAACCAGCTGAATGCACTTTTTGTCTGGTGTTTTAGAACCTGGAGAAGGTGATACTCAACCCCCACCCCGATGCATTAATTCTGAGAGGGGTGGCAGACACTGCTGCTGTCTTTCCTGCATTGCACATAGATAATTACATAGGTGTTAAAGAATGAAAAGGACTGGTTTTTCCCTGGAAAAAGGGAATTTAGACCTTGCTACCTAAAGAGTGTGTGCTGGCTGTCATATTCAGCACTTTAATTGTCCAATAATTATAACCTTTAACTCCATAAGATCAGTGGGTGCACAGCAAATTAGGGCTTCCTGTGCTGCTCTTTTCTCTCATATTTTTTTCCTTTTCTCTCCTTTTTCCCCTTTGCTTTAGAATTGCAAAGCATCACAGCCCAAGAGGAGGAACTTCTGAGGTAAGATGTCAAAGAGGGTTTAAGAATCAGGTGCACACTCAGTTTGTAGAGGCTTGGTCTGTTTTTAACCACTGTCCCACATCCCATGGGATTGGTTTATCCTTGCAGAGAGCTGTCAGAGATGGATGCTGAGGATGAGCGTGATTTGGCTGAGATGGAGGAGCTCAAGAAGACTGAAAGGGCCTGCCTGGAAATCCTGAAGAAATATGAGTAAGGAAAACACCTCCAGGTTTTATTTTTTAATAGCTATTTCTGGGGCCTCATATTTGTACATGAATGTGTTTGGGTTTGGTTTTCCTTGTTATTTGATGTGGGAAATCTTGGGATGCCCATCTCCTTGCAGCCTAAGGTAGGCAATAAAGCCTTGGAGAACTTCCATGTGTGAGGCAGTTATTCCATTAGCAGCTTTGCAGTGGTACTCTGTGTTCAAGGTTTTTACATCCAACTCTCCTTCAATCCCAAAATTGACATTTATATAAACTTTATAGTAATATGCTTGCATTCCTAACAAATTCTTATATTCTGTTGGAATGTAAGACTCTGTTTGGCACTGGAAAATTTCACTGGTGTATGATGTGGTAAGAGCTGCAAGTGCATTTAATACTCTGATGTTTGTCCCTCAGGAAGTTGTTTGGGTTGGTTGGTTGAAACTTGGGGTGATGGTGGATTTTTTTCCCCTTTTCAGCTTCACTGAGTGGGAGTTGATGGAATGGAGTGAGCAGCAAGCTGTCTTTAATTTTCTTTATGATTCTGTGACGCTCACAGTTGTGTTTGGACCCCCAGCAGGTGAGTCACAAAATGGGTAGGTTTGTGTTTTATTAATTTGAAATGTTAGAGAATAGAAACATAAAATATCCATATTTGTAAAGATTTGCTGAAAGGAAATAGGAAATAGAAAATATACCACAGTGTGTAAGCTGAGAGAGAGGCTTTGAATATGTTTTTCATATGAAAATTCAGAAATGTATGTAATGCATGGCTGTTTTTGAAGATGAAGAGCTGTAACTCCAGAACTAAGCATGGAAATAACTGGGTTTTTTTAACTTTCTGTCTCAGATGGTGAGTTTTTTGCTGCACGTCCTTCCAGAAGCATCATTAGCCTGGACTTTGAATCCTTCCTGGATGGTGAGATTTTTGAGTAGTGTGAAAGTAGCAGCCCTTCTTATCTGTTGTTGGGAAGACTCTAAATGTGTGCCTGATCTTCTAATGCTTTATGAAATGTCTTTTCAAAGATTTCTGGTTTTCTTCTGTGTTGCAGAGGAACAAGCTCCACCCTCCTCGTGTTTAGTCCAAAGACTCATCTTCCAGTTTCTTAAAAGTCGGGGAAGCTGGCAGGAAAAGTGTCCCACACTGCACTACTTGCCCCAGGTAGCATTCCAGGGAAACTCTGAAGACTCTGAAAAAAACCCAATTATTATTTTCTGCCACTCTGAAAATAGAGCTGAGCTGAGAACCAAAGCACCTTAATGAAAGCTTCAGGAATGCAACCCAAAATCTGCTTCAGGAATATTCTGAGGTGCAAGGGGAAATACCTGTCTCTGAAGGCAGGAGTCTTAAAAGCTGGAGTTTATTAATAAACCTTTTTTTTCCTGAAAAAAAAAATTGAACTGAAGGCCATTCTGCCTCCTAAAGAATGTAGGTTTAAATTCCAAGCCAAACTTTTGTGTTCCTGCATGGCTGTAGATCTGTTGACAAAGATGAAAGGACAAATTTAAGGCAAAAAATGTACATTTGTTGTACAATTTCATTTTTCCATTCAAACTGAGGTAGCAGTTAAACCACCTTTGTTTTTTAAACTTTCTAGGATGAGCTGTGTGTTCAAGCATCATGTGGTCACCCCCTGAGTGCTGATGTTGCTTTTCTGATTGCCCCCCCCCAGGCTCTCTTTGACATCTCCTTGGTGGTGAATCGCTGCAAAATCTTGGGAGAGGAGTTGGAATTTCTGGAGAGGTGGGGTGCAAAATTCCATCTCCTGAAGACAGATATCAAAGACACAGAGTGAGTAAATTCAGATAATTGTGGTGGGATTGTTGGGGTGTCCTGTGCAGGACCAGGAGCTGGACTTTGATGATCCTTGTGGGTCCCTTCTGACTCGGGATGGTCTGTGATTCTGTAAGATGGAGTTCACAGCAGCCTTAAGAGGGAGTTTCTAGATAATCAGAAGCAAAACACTGGGATAGTTTCAATTTGGTTTTCTTAGAAGTGACATTTTATGCAGCTGTTTTTAAGAACAATTAAATTTATTTTCATACAATTGTACTGTAGTGTCCCAGTGCATGGAAATTGAGCTGTTCATGGGGTCATTGATTTTATGACTATCAGCCAGCCTCTCCTTCCTTGCTGTTTTCCTGCTTGACTTGCCTTTATTAAATATTTAGGCCAAATTGTAGCAATGCAAAGGAAACAGAGCCAAGAGTTTACCTGTACCTTAGGACTTTGTTTCCTTTAATCTTGTGTTTGCCTGAGCCAAGCAGAATCAGTCATGGAAGGAGGGATGCACTGAAACTGAAGTTTACTTTCTTTACTTTCCATTTTCCCTTGCTACTTCCCAATTTTTTGGCATGTCCCAGTGGTACAAGACAAATACAATTTCATCTCATCCTTCCATTATTGACGCATATCTTTAATTAAGAAGTGCCCAATTCTTAACTTGTTCTGCCCACCTTGGTGCTGTTCCAGAGGTTATTCTAATTTTGTAGTTCCCTTTGCAAGTGTGCCAAAAATCCCATGGAATTGGAGGCAAATCAGTCCTACTTAAAACATTAGAAAACCTTAACTGCCTGGGAATGTTTTACGGTAACTAGAAAACATATTTTTAGTCTTTATTCTCCCATAATTTCTGGATGGTTCTGTGAATTATGTGTGCATTAACTTTTTTAGTGGGGAAAGTTGGGGGTTTGCATTCTGAAGTGTTGATAAAGTGTGAAGGGTCTTTTTTATCTTATTCCTGAAGTTCTTGTGCGTCTGTGCTGGATCTCTTTAAAAGTTACTGCACTTGTTGCATCAGTGACATCACGTATTTCTGCTCCTGGTGCTGATTCCAAGGTGGAAGCAGCCCATTTGACTGTTTTGCATGGATCTTTGTGTTTATTTCCTCAGGGTGAAGCTTGTGTTCTCCTCTTCTGCGGCTTTTGCGAAGTTTGAGGTGACTCTGGCTCTCTCTCATGACTACCCATCTGCTGCTCTTCCCTTCAGTGTCCAAACCTACATTGGGAATATCGGGTGAGCTGACAAAGCACCGCTGCACATGACTCCATTCCGAAGTAGGGATGGGGGATTGAACGCTTGGGATCCTCTCCAACATGTGTGATAATTTTATCTTCCCCAGGGAGAAGGAAATTGCTGCTGTTCTCTCCAGTGTTCCAGTTGGTCACCACTATCTGCAGAGAATAGTCTTCTCGATCCATCAGAATCTGCTCCAGGGTCCCAGATGATCCACTGGATCCATGGGAAGGACTGAAGCAGTCAGAATGGGTAGTCTGTGAGTTCAATCTTATGAGAATTCCAGCTGTGTCTCCCTGGAATGGGAATGCTGTTACCCACTCAGCTCTAGTATTCCTGCCTATTTAGCATCCTTGTAGCTTAGACCAAGTAGAATGCTTGGTGTAGCCACAAGTTTTACAGAAGCAGGGGTGTCTAAAGAGGAGAAGAAGGAAATTCCTACGTCCTTTGTAAATTCAAGGTGCCTTTTATCTTCTCTCAGTCACTGGTGGTCATTCCTGGCTCAGATACTCATGACTGGATAGTTGTTCCAAGCATGGATATTCTTCTGCCATAGCCCATTAATTTTGTCCTGGGGTCATTTACAGAGCTCTTGGACAAAGAAATATGGTGAGTGTTCTCTAAATTATTACAACTGGAATTTACTTTTGCTGTCATTATTTCACTACCACGTACGATTTAACAGATCCCACCACATCCAGTATTTATCCATTGCCTGGGACCCCTCCCAGGCCAGACACTATATCCCTGCATCTGATTAATTAACCAATTAACCTGCAGCAATTAACCCAGTCACCAAAGTCAGAAATATTTTTGGAATTAAGGCTAAAAATCCCTGTGCTTGCCCACAGACTTTGGGATGCAACAGCCTCAAAGCAGTCACTGTGATTCTCTGGCTGAAGTTGGTTCTGACACTCATTGTCTTAGGCCAGCACTATCTCTGGCTGCTGGGGCACTGTCCCAGTTTGGAATGCCATGGAATTTTAGCAAGGAGACTGAACTCCTTCAGTTTGGGAGTATCTGTGAGCTGTAGCTTGGTTTTGTGTATATTTTGTGTATTATGTGGGTGTTGCTGTTGGAACTGATCTCACGCTGACTGCATTGCCAAGCTGAAGCACCAATCCTGGCTCTGCTCTCAGTTCTGCAGCTGCAAATCTTTGTACCCTGTAAAATATGTTGAATTTAAAAATGTTTTCCTGTATTTTAGTGTTTATATATTTTGTCTTTTTACAAAGTTTGCTTCTGTTTGAAAAGTGGAAGTTTAATAAAGATTGGATTTATCACACTTCCTGCTTCAAATGGGGATTATGGGCTGCTCTATTTAAACTGGTGATTGAAAATTCAATGCTAAATTCAAATCAAAATATTGGAATAATTATATTAAATACTTGGGGAGACTTTTCATAATATGAATTTTTTTCCTTGCCTTTCCTAGTGCTAGTTTTCTGTCTCCTGGCTTTTCACGAGAATTTATTGTATTTTAATTAGGAAGATAGCACCCTAATCATTCTCAACTTAGGTATTATACCTGGAATTTTGAATTTCACCAGGCCATTCTCTGTGCATTACTGACTAGCAGAGTGCTGCCACAGTTCTCCAGGGGCATTATCCACTTCTTTTTTTTGTCTTTTTTTGGCTGGTTTTCTTTAGTGTAGCTACACACTAAAGCATCAATAACTATAAAGACTCAAGTCTCCTTGGTGGAGTTTATTATATTGCTCTGAATAGTGAATCAAAGTAGCAGGTGAAGCCACACATTTGTAGTAGGAAAAGGAGCTTGGATGGAAATTATTCCAGTATTCAGCTTTTAAAAATCATGGAAAACTTCACTTCCATGTGCCAAGAATCAGCGGCTACAGTCTGTGCCCAGCAAGGCCTCAAGGCAAAGGGCTTCTATCAAAGTCAAGGGAGGGGGCTTCCAGTGCCAAATTGCAACCTCTGCTCCAGATGTGTCTTGATCTCCAGCTGCTTGTTCCTGGGTGGTGGCTGAGGAATTGTTACTGCTGAGGAATTGTGCGGGCCGCTGGATTTATGGGGGCACAGGGTTGTGCTTCAAGAGGTAAAAGAGAAAACAAGAGAGGGAAAATAAGGGAAAAATAATGGAGAGAGAAGCAAAAGAAAAAGAGAAAAAAGGAAAAGAGGGAGAAAAGAGAAGGAAAAGCGGGAGGAAAAAAGAGGGAAAAGAGAAAAGGGCAAAAATAAATGGGGAGAGAGAGAGAAGGAAAATAATAAAGGGGGGGGGAGGAAAAATGGGAAAAGAAAACAAAAAAGAAGACAAGAAAGAGAGAGGAAGGAAAGGGAATTAGAAAGAAAGG
>VZRV01008273.1:0-12225 GCA_013398115.1 Falcunculus frontatus | reverse complement strand
GAAAGGCCGCGCTGCCTCGGGGCTGCTGTCCACGACCCCGTTCCCGTTCCCGTCCCCATTCCACGCCCGGTGCCGCTTCCCGCGCTCCGCTTTAAGGCGCCGCCGGGGGCGGGGTCACGTGAGGCGGCGGCGGGAGCGCCCGANGGACGGGCTGAGGCGGGCGGGACGGGCCCCGGGCCGCGGAGAGACGGGCGGGACGGGCCCGGGGCCCCCCGACGCCTCTCGGGGTTCCCCCGGCGCCTCCCTGATGTGGGGAGCGGCCCGCGGGAGCCTGAGGGGCGTTGGGCAGGGAGTAGGGAGGAAGGCCGTCACCTCTTGGAGGCCGTGAGGGGCGTTAAACAAAGGGCTGGAGTTGAGCAAAATGACGGGACACGACATGGGGAACCCAAGGAGTTCCAGATCGCCGGCAGGCGGTACCTGGGAGGTGCTGCTGGCCGGGCTCCCGATAAAGTTGGAATCGTGGAATGCCGGAATGGTCCTCAGGTTCCACCTCCTGCCGTGGACAGGGACACCTTCCACTATCTCAGGTTGCTCCCAGCCCCATCCAGCCTGGCCTTGGACACTTCCAGGGATGGAGCAGCCACAGCTTCTCTGTGCCAAGGCCTCAGCACCCTCGCAGGGAAGGATTTCTTCCCAGTATTCAATGTAAATTTCCCCTCTGTCAGTTTGAATCCATTCCCCTTTGTCCTGACACTGTAATATTCAAATTGGGTGTTATATCACAAGTGTTTGAATTCCCTTGTATCCTTCAGTTTCCCATGACAGCTCCTGCCTCTCATCCTGTTCAGCAATCCCCGGGGTGGTACAGATCCTCTGCAGGGTCTTCCAGCCCTTTCCAAGGTGTTTGTGGCAGTCCCAAGGGCAGGCTCTGGGGCACAGCCCAGCCCCAACATCAAGGGCCAGTTCAGAGGAGTTTTCCAGCCTTAATAACTCCGTGATTCTCATTCATGTGACCATATAACTTGTTGCTAAAAGGGAACACTGAAATGTTTGGTTCCTTCCAGGGGGTGTCCTGGGCCCTCGCTGCCATGGCCATGCAGATGCAGCTCGAGGCCAGTGCGGACACGTCAGCAGAGGAGGAGAGCTTTGGGCCACAGCTCATATCCAGGTTGGAGGTAGGTGAGGAGTTATCTCTGGAGAAAGTTTTCCATAGATCTGCTACTCTTTTTCCTAGAATGGAATCCTGTAATGGTTTGGGTTGGAAGGAACCTTAAAACCTCATCCCGTTCCATCCCCTGCCATGGGCAGGGACACCTTTCACTATCCCAAGTTGCTCCAAGCCCCATCCATACTGGACTTGAGCATTTCCAGACATGGGGCATCCACAGCTTCTCCACCAGGGCCTCACCACCTTCACAGGGAAGAATTTCTTACTAATATGCAACCTAAGCCTTTTACTTTAAAAACCAGGTGAAACTGAAAACTCTGTTGCTAAATTCTTACTTATGTTCTGGGGGAAAAAAAAAAAAAGAGCAGAAATACCCAAAAATACCAACACATGTCCTTTTTCCTCCCTCCTTCCCTCCCAGCAATGTGGCATAAATGCCAATGATGTGAAGAAGCTGGAAGAAGCTGGATTTCACACGGTGGAGGCTGTGGCTTATGCACCAAAGAAGGAGCTGCTGAACATTAAAGGCATCAGCGAAGCCAAAGCCGACAAAATCTTGGTAAGGATGTTCTGGAACTTTAACCCAAGATATTCCATATTCAGGTTTATTTCCGCTGGCTGAAAGCGTTGTGGTGAATTTGGAAGGTCTCCAAAGGGCAGTAAAGGTGATTAGAGAGGTGACATGACTTGTGATGGGAAAAGGCAAAATGCACCAGGACAGGACTGAACTGAACGGGTGGGGGACAAGGGGAGGATATTTCCATAAAACACAGAAAAGGGATGTTGGAGTTTTTTCCCGGAGCAGAATTTCAGTTCTGTTCAGAGGTACCAACATGTACAAGGTCTATGAAATGTGCATGGAATGATACAGGTGCCTCAACAAGGCAGGAAATACTAATTACTGGGGGGGTTAACGAATGGCATGAACTCTCCTGGCATGTTCCATTGGGTTTTTCCCTCAGGCTGAGGCAGCCAAACTGGTTCCCATGGGCTTCACCACGGCCACAGAATTCCACCAGCGACGGTCGGAGATCATCCAGATCACCACTGGCTCCAAAGAGCTGGATAAGCTGCTTCAAGGTCAGCATTTTATTATTTCCCTTTCCTGCTTAAGCACAGTTATTGGGTGGGGTTTTCCCATGAGTGGGATCCTTGCACAGACCCACATAAGGCAAGCCCTGGTTAGATGAAAGACCTCTAGGACTGCTCTTGAATAATTGCTTTTATTTTAAAAGCTGCAGAAATAGCTTTTAGTCCTTTTAGTCATGATGCAAGACACAGAGCTGTCCTTTTTGGATGTTTCTGATTTATTTAAGTCCATGATGTGTTTAGGGAAAACAAAACCAGGCATCCCCATTTCCCTGTTCCTCTGGTAGTCCAGAAATGAAAACAAGTAATTTTAGCTTTCACCATCTTCAAAAACACACCTGAGCTTCTTATCCACGGCATGAACAAATCTCAGTATCACAAGCAGTTTTCCCTCTTAGCTTTGAAACTTTCAGCCAAATTCAGTGTTTGACTGAGTCTCTGTAAATGTAGTATTTTATATGTGGGATACATAGATCATACCTGTTTGTAGCATGTGACCTTTTAAGTTTTATTAATAATTATTGTTGTTATTTTCCTTTCAGGAGGAATAGAAACAGGGTCCATAACAGAATTATTTGGGGAATTCCGTACTGGGAAGACGCAGCTGTGTCACACCCTGGCAGTCACCTGTCAGGTAGGGGGTTCACTTCATTGCAATCCAATATTCAGACCCCACAGCCTTGGGATATTTGCTAATTTTGGCACTTTCCTTGACTTTCTAAGTGTTTATTACTGTCTAGAGGTTGCTATTCCCTAAAATAGAGGTTGCTATTCGCTGAAATATTAGAGGCGTGGACTTAATTTGATCATTTAGTTGACTCCCTAGACTTCCCAGCTCAAAGCTAAGCACCTGTTGTCTTGTGTAGAGTCATGGAATGATGGAATGGTTTGGGTGGGCAGGGACCTTGAAGCCCACCCCGTTCCATGGGCAGGGACTCCTTTCATTATCCCAGGTTGCTCCAAGCCCTGTCCAACCTGGCCTTGGACACTTCCAGGGATCCAGGGGCAGCCACAGCTTCTCTGGGCAACCTGTGCCAGGGCGTCACCACCCTCATAGGGAAGCATTTATTCCCAATATCCCATCTATCCCTGCCCTGTGTTAGTGGGAAGCCATTCCCCTTGTCCTGGCACTCCAGGGTGACAGGTACTACAAAAGGAAAGTGTCAGGGATGAGGACCAGGAATCTTTCCTCTTGCTTTTCCCAGCTAAATGGGACTTTAATCATAATAACTTGGGATGTTATTTATTGTATGAGCTTGGTGAGGGCAAAAATCTGCTGTATTTATGGATACATTATTCCCTATTCATTCCTTTCCTTCTCCTTTAGCTCCCCATAGACCGCGGGGGTGGCGAGGGAAAAGCCATGTACATCGACACAGAGGGGACCTTCCGTCCAGAGCGGCTCCTGGCCGTGGCTGAAAGGTCTGTGAGTGGAAGACAGGAATAAATGGACTCACAACTCAGTTGGAAAACGTTTTCCACAGGTCCTGGAGGTTGATTTGGCAGGTGTTCCCTTTGGAAACCTCTGGTGTTGCTGTTCCTCTCCTGTCCCTGCCGCTCTCTCCCACAGCTCTCGTGTCATTGTCCCTTGGCAAGACGTGATTTCCCCCTCTTTTGCTACTGGAAGGGACTGGGAGCTTCCCAAGCAGCTGGGGACAGGACTGGCTGGATCCTGTTAGCTCTTTCTGAAGGGAATTTGATCTAACCCTGCCGACTTCTCCTGCAGCAAGGACTGCTCCCATGTTCCCTGTCGCCAGGGAATGTTTGGCAGCCAAGCGAAGGAGGGGAAGTGAAATGATGTTTGCAGGAGGCACAGGTGTGTCTGTGCTGGCCGTGTACAGAGTGTCCTTGGAATCATGGAATCCTTCAGGTGGAAGGAGCCCTCGGAGATCACGGTGCCCAACCATTCCCCTGGTGCTGCCGAGGCCACCACTGTCCCATGTCCCCAAGTGCCACATCCACAGGGCTTTAAATCCCTCCAGGGATGGGGCCTCCACCACTGCCCTGGGCAGCTGTGCCAGGGCTGGACAGCCTTTCCACTAAGAGACTTCCCAGTATCCAGCCTAAACCTCCCCTGGTGTCACATGAGGCCATTTCCTCTTACCCATTTAAAATGGTTCCAATCATTCTGTTCTCTTTTCATCACCATAGGTTGCATTTTTTCCATCTGTTGTTATCTCTGCCGGGGATGTGAGTTTTTCTTCCAGTCTTTTGGCAATGCTCCTGGCTAACTGCTATGGATGAAGTTGTCACTCAGGCTTCATCCCTTTATTTTCCCTGATTTTGCAGGTATGGCCTATCTGGCAGCGATGTCCTGGACAACGTGGCCTATGCCCGGGGCTTTAACACCGACCACCAGACCCAGCTGCTGTACCAGGCCTCGGCCATGATGGCTGAGTCACGGTAATTACACTGATTTAATGGATTTTGTTCCCACATGGGATTAACCTTTGGCTTCTCCAGGGAACCAGCTTGCTCCATGGACAGTCAGGTGTCAGCAGCACGTCTTGCTGCTGGAATTCTGGGTGCCAGCAACTGGCTCTAGGTGATGTGACTGTACAAACATGGAATTCATGGTTCCTCAGTGCCAGCCTGAGGAAGCTCAGTTTAGAACTGTGGTTAGAAACCATGCTGATGATTTTCTAGCTCCCAGGAGAGCTGTGCAGGCAGCTTGGGATCAGAACCAAGACTTACAGCCCTGCCTGCCCTTTCCCAGGTATGCCCTGCTGATCGTGGACAGTGCCACGGCCCTGTACCGCACGGATTACTCGGGAAGGGGGGAGCTCTCTGCCAGGCAGATGCACCTGGCCAGGTTCCTGCGGATGCTGCTGCGCCTGGCGGATGAGGTGAGCATTGATTGGGTTTAATATCGTGGGTTGACACTTGCCAAACGCCAGGTACCCACAAAAGCTGCTCACTCACCCTCCTCTGCAACTGGACAGAGGAGAGAAAATTTAATGAAGGATTTGTGAGTTGAGATAAGGACTGGGAGAAAACACTCATCAATTACCATCAAGGGAAAAACAGGCTCAACTTAAGAGATTTGAAGTGAATTTATTACTAACAAAATCACAGCAGGATAATGAGAAATAAAATAAGCTCTTAAAAACACCTTTCCCCCACTTCTTCCTTCCCAGCTCTACCTTCTATGCCAGCAGTGCAGTGAGACAGGAATGGGGGGGCTTGGTCAGTTCATCCACCCAAAGCTTCTCCCACTGCTGAGGGAGAGGAGTCGTTCCCCTGCTGTACCATGGGGTCCCTCCCATAGGAGACAGTTCTCCACAAACTTCTCGGATGTGGCTCCATCTCACGAGCAGCAGCTCCCTGTGAACTGCTGCAATGTGAGTTCGTCCCACAGGCAACAGTGCCCCTCAAACTGCTGCAGTGTGGGTCACTCTTTCACGAGGTCACTCCTCCAAGGACAGGCTGCTCCAGGCTGCGAGCAGGGCCCCTCTCTCCACCAGGTCTCCCACAGGCTCACAGCCTCCTCTAGGCATCCACCTGCTCCAGCATGAGGCTCCTCCACAGGCTGCGGGTGGATCTCTGCATCCCTATGGATCTCCACGGGCTGTAGGGAGGATCACCATGGTCCTCACCACAACCTGCAGAGGAATCTCAGCTCTGGCGCCTGGAGCACCTCCTCCCCCTTCTTCACTGCTCTTGGTGTCTGCATCTTGTTCTCATATTCTCACTCCTGCTCTTCTCTAGCTGGAATTGAAGCTGCACCCCAAGTTTTGATTTCTTCTTAAAGCTGTTATCACAGAGGCATTACCACCATTTCTAATTGGCCCAGCCCTGGCCAGTGGCATGTCCCTCTAGGAACCATCCTGGGATTGGCTCTGCCAGACATGGTGGAAGCTTCCAGCAGCTTCTCACAGAAGCCATTTCTGTGGCCCCCCTCACTACCAAATCCTGGCCATACAAACCCAATACAATTGCCAAAGTAAAACTTAACGGTTTTCTTACAAACCCCAGCAATTTGGTCCTAAGGGCTTTGTCTCCACCTCTGCTCTTGTTGGTTTGGAGGGTCCGGATCCCGCAGTTATGGACACCAGGAGTGTCCCTGTGTCCTTTTCCCTGCGTTTCTGCTCTGATTGTGGGAAATAACTGGGTTTTGGTTGTTTCCCCTGCAGTTCGGCGTGGCTGTCGTCATCACGAACCAGGTGGTGGCACAGGTAGATGGAGCTGCTATGTTCGCTGCAGATCCCAAAAAACCCATCGGAGGCAATATCATCGCTCATGCTTCCACCACCAGGTGAGACAACAGATGGCCATTTCCCAGGAGCCTGGGTTTGATTATGGAATTGGCCGAGTAGCTTTTACTTCTGGGGTTTCCACGGTCTGTCCATGGCAGGCCCAGCCTGTACTTCAGCTCAGTGCCACTCTGGGCCCCCAGTCCACAGGGAAATGAATGTCTCGGGCAGTTCCTACAGCGCTGTTTAATCCTTTTTGGATTGGGATGATTTTCTGGGAGCAGGCTGTCCATCCTGACCTGTGTCCTTCCCTCTCCCTGTCAGGCTGTACCTGCGGAAAGGCCGAGGTGAGACCAGGATCTGTAAAATCTATGACTCTCCATGCCTTCCCGAGGCTGAAGCCATGTTTGCTATCAATGCTGACGGAGTGGGAGATGCTAAAGACTGAAAACTCCTTTTCTTCCCCTGAATCCCAAGACTCTGTGCCCATAAGAAGCTTCTTTCTTGGCACCTTAGGGATACTTCCCAAGGCAGTGGGCGGAGGAAGCTGTGGTGTGTCAGCATGGGAACTGTCGGCACACACCGAGCACAGCCGGAGCTGTTGGGAAGAGATTCCCTCTGGGCTGCAGGCACAGATTAGGTCAGCGTGCTTCCTTGGCAGCATTCCCAGAGGACCATACCCTGCACGTTTCCCTGGATCTCGCCGTGGACACGGTGCAGCAGAATCTCGGTGGTCACAGCTGGGAACTTGGTGAATTGGAAGCAAAGCTGAAGGGTTTGTCCACTGAGAGAAGTGGTGATTTATAAACCAAAGCGGAGTGGTATTCCACACGAGGGATTTGGGATTGGTGATGGTCCCAATCCATAATCTTTCTGTTCATTTTCTTTTGGATGCTGCAACCTGCTGGGCTGGGGGAGCTGTTCCTTTACATTTCCATTTAATTTTCTGTATTTCATTAATTCTCTGTGGAAATCTGCTTTTAATAAAAAGGCCCCTGAGGACACTGATGACATCCCAGGTTCCTGGGATTCACAGGTGAGTGTTCAGACCAAGGATTGTTCTGGCTGGCAGAAGCTGCACCAATCTCCCGGGAATCTCAGTCTAGGTTTGTCTTTTCTCCCAATTCTCCTCGGTTTGGGGTTCAGTGCAGCCCTGCCCTGTGGATCTCCTAGAAGAGTTTTGGGGGTTAAAAAGGTTCTTTTCTATTCTGCAGTATTTCTCTAGAACTCGATTAAAAAGAATAAAACCGTATCAGTGTGGTTTTAATTAGTTCATTTGCATTGGTTAATTAAAGCAAATCATTGAGAAGGGGCTTGAGCACCCCTTGGTTGGAGCTGGCAGCCCTTCTTTATTGTCTCTTCATTCTTTCAATTTCTTTTAATTGTTTCTTAGGCAGTTACTACAGTTAAGATACACAGTGAGGAGAACAGCATTGCTGCCCTGCTGGATTGGGAAATCCAAGTGCAATTCCTTGGAGCGATTGAGGGGATGGGGAGCTGAGCCTCAGGCTGGGTTTTGGCAGTGGGAATTCAATGAGGAGGGGAGAGAGGAGATCCCCCAAAACTGGTTAAAGCCAATTCTGCTGGGTTTGGGTGCCTCCACCCCAAAAAAAGGATCCTGGTTGAAGGGGACTTGAGGAAGCAGTGGGGGGGGCTGTGCTGGAATCCCCAAACCCTGCTCAGGGATGGTGGGCAGTGCCAGGTGCACAGGGACACTATGGAGAGGCTGTGCTGGAACCCCCAAATTCCAGCCAGGAATGCTGGGAAGTGTCAGCTCCACAGGAACACTATGGAAGGGCTGTGCTGGGACCCCCCAGATTCCAGACCTGATCCAGAGAGATTTCCCATTATTTTCTGTTCTGCTTCCTTGGAACCTCTGCTGGTTCCTGACACGGCTGGCGTTAAAGTAGCAGCTCTGCATGGGAATATCCACTCTCCATGAGGCACTGTGAGGTTATTTCAGCAGGGAATTCAGGGCTATAGGTGTAATTCATCTGAACTAGCAAAGCTGAACCCCAAATCTGGGCACCACACAGGGAACAATCTTTGTGCTGCCCTGTCAGCTAAAGCCCCATGGCTGGGAAATTTCAGCAGCCAGATGTATGGAATTATCTAAATCACAGCAACCAGCATTTTGTCCTCTCCATAGTACCTATTTTTAAAACCAAAAAACACACAGGTTTTGTCTGTCTCATCCACTAAATGTTCGTTCTGTCCCTTACAAATTACGTCCGATTTTTTCTCCAAAATACTTCTAGAGATTATTTCAAGTTTTACCCCCACAGTCTTCCCCACCTGTCTACTACTAGTTACCTCATTTATACCTCAAAATACTAATTCTCCATCCTGGAGAAAATATCAATTTCTACACCCAAAATTTTCATTACCTGTCCACAAGTGATTACCTCAGTTTACCTCATCATGTTCATTCTCTTCCCTGGGGATTATTTCACATTCCCCCCTCAAACATTCCTGGTTTGTCCGCTTCTGATTTCCTCATTTTTTACAAGAAAACATTCTTTCTCTACTCTGGAGATTACCACAAGCTTCACCCCCAAAATTTCCCCTACCTGTCCACTACCTATTCCCTCATTTCTACCTCAGTATTTTCATTCTTTACCCTACAGATGCTTTCAATTTTTACCCCCCAAAAATCTCCCTACCTGTCCATAACTGATTACCTCCGTTTACCCCATGAAGTCCATTCTCTCTGCTACAGATCACCTCAGATTTTACCCCTGAAATTTTCCCTACCCCTCCACCTCATTTTTGCCTCAAAATATTCATTTTCTACCATGGAGATTCCGTCAAGTTTTACCCCCCAAATCTACCCACCTGTCCACAAGTAATTCCCTCAGTTTTCCTCAGGATGTTCCTGCTCTCTCCTAGAGATAATCTCACATTTTACCCCCTTAATTTTCCCTACCTGCCCAATACTGATTACCTCCTTTTTGCCTCAAAATATGAATTCTTTCTTCTACAGATTAACTCAGATTTTATTACCAAAATGTCCATCTTGTTCCCTGTATACTAACTAGATTTTAAAACCAAAACCACACAGGTTATGTCTGTCTTATCCCCAAAATGTTCATTCTGTCCCCTATACATCACATCAGAGTTTTTCTCAAAATCACACCACCTTCTTACATATTACCTCAGGGTTTGCCCCCCAAATTCTCCCTAGATGGGAGAATTCCCCCCAAATTCTCTCCATTCCTGATCACCTCATTGCTACCTCAAAATGTTCATTCTCTGCCCTAGTTTTACCCCCAAAATTTCCTTGCCTACCCTCAATGACTGCTCCAGTTTATGTCAAAGTGTTCACTCTCTCCCTAGAGATTTACTCAGGTTTTACCCCCAAAATTTTCTTTACTTGTCCCCAACTTATTACCTCATTTTTACCTAAAAATATTCATTCTCAACCTTTAGATTATTTTGTTTTACCCCTCAAAATTCCCCTACCTATCCACTACTGATTCCCTCATTCTTCCTTCAATAGATTTATTTTCTTCCATGTAGCTTCTCTCAAGATTTACCCCCGAAATTTTCCATATGGCTACTACTGATGACCTCATTTTTACCTCAAAATGTTCATTCTCTGCCCTACAGATTATTTCACATTATTTTTGTCCCCCAAAATTTCCCTACCTGCCCACAACTGATTCCCTCACATTACCTCAGTATGTTCATGCTCTCCTCTAGAGATTATCTCAGATTTAGCCCCAAAATTTTCCCCACATGCCCACTACTCATCACCTCATTTTTCCCTCAGTGTTCATTCTTTACTCTAGACATTTTGTCAAGTTTTGCCTCCAAAAGTTTCCTTACTTGTCTGCTACTGAGTACCTCATTTTTACTCCAAAATATTCATTCTGTCCCCTACAGATTACATCAAGTTTTACCCCCAAAATTTTCCTTCTAGTACAATATTGATTAACTCTTTTCTACCTCAAAAATGTGCATTCTCTCCCCTAAACATCATCTCAGCTTTTCCCTCAAAAATGCCACCTCACTCCCCTGGACATCCTCTCACATTTTCCTACACAAATGGTTCCTGTGTCCCCTCTCAATTACCCCAGGTCTTCAGCTAAAAATGTCTCCTCTGTCCCCTCTAAGTTATCCCAGGTTTTCCCAGTTAGGAGCTGCAAGGAATTCAGGCAGGGCAACTGACAGCAGGGAACAGCTGTGAATTCAAAGGCAGAATGAGAAGATCAACCAGCAAAGGGCAGGAAAGAGGAGAGGTTTCAGAAAGCATTTCTGCAATTAATTAATTAATGATTATTTCCAATTCCCCAGTGAGAAGAACAGGAACTCACAGCCATTAAGGCCTGACAGTCCCCTGCAGCAAGAGCTCAGCACACATCCACAGAGGTAATTCCAGCATCTGAAAGGAAGAAAGAAAGAAGAAAAAGGTGATTTCTTCTGTTTCAAAGTTATTTCAAGTTCTCAAACCCAAACCAAACCTTGCTCTTGATTTTGGCTGGGTGAATCATGAGTGGTGGGCACAGGTCATGTCATTCATGCTGGTGGGAGTGATGCTTTCTGGGGGCAGAGCAGCTGATTTCCAATGTTCACTTTCTGCCCCATGGCTGATCTGCACAGGAGAAAACATCTTCCATGAAGGGATTTTGCTCCATCTAATCCCATCTGCCCAGTCTGTTCCATGTGGATTTTGCCAGGCTGGGGCAGCACAGGCAGATGCAGCTCTCAGCACTCTGCTCCAAACACAGCTTTGGGCTCCTTTGCAAAGTGCCTCTGCCTGGAGAAATCAAGGAATGGCTCATGGCAGGGTGGAGATTTAATTACCACAAAGGGAAGTAAAGGATAAATATTCCTGTAAGAGCCTTTGGGCCCTTCTGGGCTGAACTGGGAAGGGGTCATTCACTCCTGCAGGGCAAATGCACAGCAACCTCCAACACAAAGCACAGACTGTCAGGGGGGGTCTGACAGCACCACTTTGACAAACTTCACTGTCATTATTCTTTTCAGGGACTTTTCCAATCAAACTCTGAAGCTGACAAGCCCAAAAGCTCTGTCTGGCTGCTCAGGAACAAAAGGCTACGCCCAGGGATGAGGCACATTCCCAGCACACTCCCAACACAGCACAGAGGCACCACTGGAGCTCGTGTGGGGGCTGGCAAGGGCTGCCAGGTGGGGTGGCAGTGGCAGTGACAGCAGCAAACTCCCACAGCCTGATGGCACAACAGAGAGACAAAGGCCAGCAATGCCCACGGGAGGTGCAGGTTTAATTCTGCTCCCTGTGCTGCCACATCCCAGGAGGAAATCTCCAGGGGGGACAGAAACTCTCGGGGTGCACAAAATGCAGCATCCATCACCCTGATCCTGCTTAAACTCAGCGTGTGGGGCCAAACCCCCACAGGTAAACCCTGACCTGACCTGCATCAGTCTCAAACACAGCCCCAGTTCTCACCTCCAGCTGCTCCTGGGGCTGCTGCCACGTTCCTGACAAGGTGCCAAAGGCCCCTTTGGCCAGGGCTCTCACTCTGTCTCAGGCATTGGGGACTGCAGGGACCAGGGCAAGGACAGCCTGAAACCAGGGCAGATCCCTCTGGATTTGCAACACTCTGGGGACAGCTGGGGACTCACCCCACACCACGGGCAGGAGCAGGGGCCCTCCAGTGCAGGCCAGTGGGGCTGGAGCCCGTTGGGTTTGGCTGCTCAAACACCAAAGCTTTTGGCAAAGATGGGATGAGTTAAGTGGGTTTTCCTGTCCTGAAAGGGAGGAGAAAATGGAAATTAAGTCCACTGTGGAAGTCAAAGGCTCCCGACTCACACTTCTGTTCTGATTGCTCACTATAGGGTTTTATCCATAAA
>VZRV01008269.1:603651-675691 GCA_013398115.1 Falcunculus frontatus | reverse complement strand
CTTGAACACTTTGAGGGATGGGGTGACCACAGCTGCTTGGGGCAACCCATGACACAGCCTCAATACCCTCATAGTCAAGAATTCCTTCCTAATATCTCATCTAAAGCTACCCCCTCTCACCGTCAAGCCACTCCCCTTTGTGCTATGGTACCTGCCCTTGTAAGCAGGCCCCCTACAGCTTTATTTAGGCCCCTCATCTTGTGGGACGAGTGTGTACAGGCCCTGGGGCAGCCACTGCCTGCTAGTATCTTGCATGAAAACACCTAGCATGGCATCATGGCCTCTTTGAAATGTCACTGCTTCCCTGGTCTCTGCAGCCTTTTTTCCATTAGATTCTTCCCCAAACCGAATCACCCTGGAAGAGGGCTCATCCAGGAAGCATGTGTGTGCTTGTGTCAGGAGCCAATCCAGTCGCAACCACAGTGGGTGAGCAGTGAAGTGCCCAAGCTGCGTTACCCTTCCTGCATAAAGTTCTTTGAAATCCAGATGCAGCACAGTCCATGCTGGCCACATCAGCCAGAGAAATGCCATCTGGCAGGCTGCATTCTCCTTGTCCTGGACTGGCTGTCATAAAGTGGACAATGGTGCCTTCACCCCATTGCAGAGAAAGTGGGGGTTGAGCCAAAACAATTTTGTCAGAATCACCTATAGTCATGTTGGCTGCCTGGAACAAAAAAATATGAAGGAGTAAACATGGAATAATCTTGGTAATACTCCATAGTTTGTGTATATGGAAACTTCTTATACCCCTTTTTTCCAGACACAACTTTAGTTTGCCACACTTGGATAGTGAGCATCTAAGAAGCAAGAGGAGCAAAGTAAAATAAATGTAAAATTAAAATTAATTTAATTAGAAATTGTCATATTATTTTAACTAAAGTGGTCCATTTCAATTCCAGCTATAGGAAATTCACTCTCTCAGGGTTCATGTATGTTCAGGTAATCACAGCCAAAAATGACAGCAGAGGAGACTGAGTGAAAGGAGTAACATATCCACTTCTTTCTCTGACAGTGTAACTCCTCGTGAAGAACAGGCACCTCAGTGTGGACTCCAGAAACCCCCACACCCTCTTACCTGTTGTGCCCATCAGCAGGCTCACAGAGATGAGTCTCTATCACACTGGAGATTGACTGATGGCTGATGGAAAACCATTCCCAGAGTCATCCCTGGTCTGAGTTCTACTGTTGTTTCCCCACTGACAGAGTGTCTGTTTCCAAGGATTACCTTCCGTAAAAGATAGATGCTAATGAGAGGCCTCTGGAGAACAAGGCTGAGAAGGATCAAGGTTGCAGGAAACACAGTCTCATAAGATGAAACATAGTGTGAATGGATTTGGTGTTTAACATTCGGAAGACAAGGTAGAAGAGAGCTCTGAAAAGCCCTTTTAATATGGGTAAGAATGCTCCTTAAAAGAAAGATTAATTACAGTTTGCACCTCATAATGCAGCAAACTTAAGATGGGAGCTTGCCCATCTTACGAAAATACATGGGTACCCTCTTAGGTGAGAGCTGAAGAAAAGCATTTCTTCATCTATTCAAGTTCAGTGTTCCAAAATAAATTCCTTAGGGGATGAGTTTGTAAAGATTTAATCAGTCTATTTTTTTTCTAGCGCTACTAAAAATAAATTATGGGGTAATTGGATGAAGAGTCAACACGTGAAGTGTTGTAGTCTGCCTTTTGGACGCAATTTTCATAGGTTGTCAAAATGCCTTTTATTATTTCACTACTAGATTTATTGAATAAACTGTAACCAGAGAGGGTGTAATCATTGGGAGTATTTCTAGTCTCAGTCCCCTAAGTTGTGGTGCTCTCCTGACTCATTGAAATATAGTGGTTGTCTTGATATTCAAGGGTCTGCTGAGTGTCTGAGTTGTCTCCTCTGTACCTCAAGCAGAGTAGTTCTGGCCAGTATCCCAATATTCTGGATTTACAAGTTCATCCCCTCAGAAGAATAAAAAGATACCCTGCCGTTAAGGAAAGAGTACAAGAACAAGAAAATACGTTTCAACAGAGAGAACTTCAATCTACGAGACAAGAGTGGCTCGATTACGGCTTTGACTTGCCCAGTATAATGCTTTGGTCATACAGAATTCCTTAAGTCCTGATGTATCAGAAAGAATGCTTGATCTATCAGGAAAAACCAAAAGCTTCTAAACTTGCTTTTGTGATTCCATGTCAGGCTGGGAGCACTCAGTGATAAAAAGCTATTTCTGCTTTCAAAGTCAAGGCTAGTAGCTCCTGAGAGAAGCTTCAAGAGCCATTCACAGGGTATCAGAATGACACAGAGTGTTTGTGCTTGAGGAAGTGATGGCCACAGAAACCATCAGACCCTGCAAAAAACACCAATTGGATTCTTTCTGTATGAAAAAGCTTTAGCAAATAGTTAACCACTGCTCAACAGAAGCTGACGTTCTCCAAATTTGGAACAGCTGCCCACTGTGAATGTTTATGTTTTTGATATTTAGTTTCTGAGAGATGGTTCTGACATACAAATGTGTCGTGGTTCAACACTGGTTAAAATACCAGGCACCCATGAAAATGGTAACGAAGGGTTCGTGAGTTAAGGATTGGGAGAAAGCATTCTAGGGGCAAAACAGGCTTAAACTTAAAGGTACAAAGTAAATGTACTGTTAACAGAGTCAGAGGAGGATAAAGAGGAATAAAATAAGCCTTTAAAATACCTTTTTTCTCCCCCAGCCCCTTCCTCCTTCCCATTGACAATGCAGGGAGACAGGGCATGGGGGTGTTTAGCCAGTTTGTCGCTCTAGATCTTTTTTCAGTTCGCTTAGGGAGAAGAGTTTTTTCTCTGCTATGTTATGGTGTCCATCTCACAGGAAACAGTTCTCTCTGAACTTCTCTAGCATGGTTTTAATTTCACGAGTAGTAGTCCCGCCCGACTTGCTGTAACGTGGGTCCCTCCCACGTCAAAACAGTCTTCCCAAAACTGCCATGGCGCAGGGCACTTAGTCCATGGCGTGTAGTCTTTTAAGGATAACCTGCTCTAGTTTGGAAGCAAGGGCCCTCTTTCTCTATCTCTGGAAGCAAGGGCCCTCTCTCTCTGTTCAGGCCTTCTACTGGATTACAGCCTTTTTTAGCATCCACCTGCTCCGGCGTGTGCACCTTTTCCCACGGGCTGTGAGTGGATCTCTGCATCCCCCCATGGACTTCATAGATTACAGTGAGATAGTTTGATAGTTATTATAGTCCTCACCACGGCTTGCAGAGAAATCTTGACTCCGATGCTTGGAGCACCTCCTCTCCCTCTTTCTTTCTACTGACCTTGGTGTCACCTTGTTGTCTTTCTCCACATGTTCTTACTTCCTCCTCTTTCTCTGACTAAGAGGAAAAAACCTGCTGTTCATAAGTACCATTGCCAACAAATTCCACCAGTTCATAGATTTCTGCAGGATCTTGTAGCGCTAAGAAGTTGATTTCATCTAGGTTCTGTGTCAGGGAATTGCTCATCATGTTTCTGCTGCTGGCCACGCAGCCACCACTGCCACTGTGTAGGCAGTCGTGGCTGCTGCGGCGCCAGCACAATTCAACTTCTCTCTTCATGCGAAGCGCCAGAAAGGAGAAGCCACTGCTGCTGCCCCTGTCCTTCTGCCCACAGCGCAGCTGCCTAAAGGTGGCCAAGCAGGCAAAGCTCGCCGTGGGCCATGCTGAGATGGTGGTAGCTGCATGGCCATGGTGGCTGCACAGCCAGATGGTGGTGCTGGGATTGTCCCAGCGGTGGCGCCTCGCCACTCCTCGGAAAAATCTGCATGCTGTTTTGATTTCCTTCTTAAATATGTCATCACAGAGGTGTTACCAACCTCTCTAATTGGGCCAGCAGCATGTCCATCTTCATAGCCATCAGAGATTGGCTCTGCTGGACATAGTGGAAGCTTCTAGCAGCTTCCCCAAGAAGCCCCCTCGGTGGCTCCCCCCCCCCAAAAAAAAAAAAAAACCACCCAAAAACAAACGGGCTGTGTTAAACCAACACAAAATGATAAAAGATAATCCCTGCAGCCAAAAGCAGCCCATCTTACAACAATTGCCTTTTCATTTTTGACAGAGAATATTTTGCAACCCAGCTGAAAAGCTGGAGTGTATTTGGATGTCTCTTTTCAACGATGATTGGGCGGATGTTCGTAAGGGAGACAGAGCTACACAACATTTCTTCTCCTGAATTTTAGGACTGTGCCCAAGAAAGTGCCAAATTCACATGGCTCCAGTTTTCTGTCCTGAAACGTTCTAAAACTTTCTAACTTATGTTCTTGAAAGCTCAGGAAAGTTGTGAATTCTCAATATTGCAGCTCTTCACCTATTGCCCATGGAGACTGTTATTCCGCACTTATGCTCTGAGAGAAGAGATAAGTGGAGAGCATTCCCAGGTCACACAAGAATTTCAGCTTCAGACACATAACTATGTATATTGATGAGCATTTTGATTTTTATGGTGCTAACTGATTAAATGTGTGTGGGGGGGCAGTCTAAATACTATTATGAGTGTTAGCAATACTGGATATTATTTGCAAGACAGATGCTGGATCATGTAAGCTCTTCTTATGCTTGGATTTGATTGATATGAGTAGCCTTACTACAAAGTTAGTTGTGTTTTTCTTGCACAATCTGCTTTCTTTCATTTAATGTTTGTTTGGGGTCATTGCAAATACTTTTCTTGGGAAGAGTTTTATGCCTAAGTTGTCTTTCAAATTCTGAAGAATTTTGTGCTACCTAAGTTGCACAAGATGGTATGTTCTTCACTTATTTGGGCAAGAAACATCAAATCATAAAAGACTTTCTGATACTGCCGCATTTTCGATGTGTGTGTTGTAAGGAGAGCAGTGAATGCGACTGCTTCAGATTCAGCATTAAAATGAAAAAGAAAAAATTCTCACCTAATAGATTTTAATGAACAATCTGCTACTTATTTAGTTTGATGTTGACAAGGTAGCTTAATTTCTCAGCTGGAAGCATCCAAGATGTAAATAGTTTTAAATGAGGAGAACTGTTTGCAAGATACACTTCTAGATATTCCCGTAGTGAGAGTGAAATTTTTTCAGTGATTGTCATTTAGAGATTCAGACATGAAATGTAGGCGTGGTAAAATATTTGATATTTCACATGGCTATTTATTTTGAGAAATGCTGAGTTTGGGGTGTCATGACAAAGACTTACGCACTGACAACCCCTAAGCCTAAACCTAAGCCTAAGACTAAGCCTAAGCCTAAGCCTAAGCATAACACAAACTCTAACCCTAACCCTAACCAGAACCCTAACCCTAAACCTAATGCTAACCCTAACACCTAACCCTAACCCTAACCCTTACACCTAAACCAAACCCTGAATGTTACCCAAATGCCTAACTCTAACCCTAAACCCTAAGCCTAACCCTAACCCTAACTCTTACACTTAACTCTAACTCTAACCCTAACTCTGACACCTAAACCTAACCCTAACCCTAACTCTAACCCTAACCCTGACCCAAATTTTAAAAAATAAATAAATTGCCAGTGCATAATCTACACTGCTCTTGTATTGAAGAACAACTGTCACAATCCTTGTTGTCCATGCTATAGGTAAAGAAACATACAGATTTGACATGAGCCATAAGGAATAAGTTTTGCATGTTAAGCACGGCATCCTATGGTGCAAATTAAAATGTGAGGGAGAAAAAGTAATAAATTGTTAATGGGAGGGTGATGACTGTGGGAAGCTTCTCTGGAAACTGGAAAAAAAATTTCTAGTAGGTGATTCTTCTGTTGGAGTTTAGAGAACTCAAGAATACAGTCAGAGTGTGTGGGTATATATAAAACATTTCTTTACAGTTTTGAGGTAAGGGAGTAGAAGAAAAAAAAAATAAAAGTGAAACAGAAATGGACAGAGTTGTTTCAGAAGTGAGAAATTTCCTATGGTGTTCTTTTTCTGAGCAAGTGAAATGTGTCTTCACATTTTTGTGTTGAGTTTGGAACAATTTGTATCTTCTTCCTGCTTTCATTTTTCCATACCCTGTATTTATGAAATGATTTTGCTTTTCATTTTATTAAAAGTATATTTAAAATATACTTCAGTAAAAATGGAAAAAAAAATTTAAAGCATAGGTGTCCATATAAGGACCATTTAAACTGTATGTGTTAAGTATTTTATTCAGTTTGCTGGTTTTGTCCACATATGACTATGTGTGTACATACACATGTAGAAGGTTAATGGATTGTCTGGGTTTTCCAACGTCACACTGTCCATTTTCAAGCATATTTTAAGGCTCAGCATGTCTGTCACATTCTGTCCCAAAGCCATAGAGACATCTTTGTCTAAAGATGTGTACACATTTATGGAGGGTGTGAAGTTTCTTCAATTTCCTTGGCAACCCAACAATATTTACATCACCACAATTTTCTTATGCAATAAACACTTGCTGTTCAGCTGACTGGGACATCCCTAATCTCTTCCTTTGCACTGTGTGACTGGGATAGCCCAGATTTTTGAACTGTCATTTCCTGGGCATATGCATGGACAAAGGGCCTGTTGGTTCTCTGTAAAAATCTGTAAAGTAAAATTGTGTAAATTTGTTTGTTTATTTCATGGAAATGCAAGCAAGAATTATCTTTGGTGCCATAAAAATTTTGTCAGGGGTGCTTATGGGAAACTGGGAAGGTTTCCCTGGCAAAATACTAAATATGTGACTTTTCTTGCTGCTATTTCATATTTCCTTAAGAAATCTTCCCAAATCCTTCAAAATCTTTTTCCTTATGTGCTGGGGGCTGCTTCGGTTCTTCACTCACGCAGCTTTTCTGCTTTTCAGAGTTAGTTCTTTGAAAAGATGTTGCTGGAGTTTGTAACTATGTATAAGATCAAAGGATACAGTCAAATAGATGCAGGAGGATGTTCTGGTTCAGCTCATACGAGGATGGTTGTGTGGGTTCAGAAGAGCCTTTCAGGAGTGAGTGCACCTAGGCTATAAGAGTTTCTTTTCTGCCTTAGGATCCAGGCTGGATTGTAATGTATCTAAGAGCTCCAGAAGTTCATGGTTCTGCTGTGGCTTCTGGTTTGTCTTTGAGTCTATATGTATTATTGACCACACAGTGTCATCATCTGGACTTTACCTCATTTCTTCATGATCTGGGGACTAGTGATAGGACCTGAGAAAATGGCCTGGAGCTGTCAGGGGAAGTTGAGATGAGACATTAGGAAAAGCTTCTTCACCCAGAGGGTGGCTGGGCACTGGAAGTGGTCATAACACCAAGCCTGAAAGAGTTCATGTAGTGTATTGACAATGCCGGGAGATGGACTTCAGCGATCCTTGTGGGTCCCTTTCAGCTCAGGATAATCTGTGAGTCTATGATTCTATGAGCACCTTATGCTCTGAAGGAAAAGGCGGTAAAATGTTTTCTGGAGGGAAAATATTTCGTTTTCAGAGACACAAAAAAGGAAAAGTCTACCTCAGCTGGCAGAATACTGATCCCGGGGACTGCAGGATGCCACATGCACACGGACACGAGACGACATTCCCCGAGAGAAGGGTGGGCTGGAAGCTCGGCCAAGGCCGGCAGGACGAGCCCGAGCGGCCGCGGGAGGGCGGCAGAGTCTCAGGAACAGAGAGACGCCGCTGCCCGTCCTGCCGGGCCACGGGAGCTGCCGAGCGCCGCTGGAAAACAAATCCGGCAACAACAGGAGCTACTCACAGAGGTCAACATGTCCCGCAGACAATATAGGAGATGAGCTCAAATTCGACTCGCTTCTGCTCTTATTTCCATGGGTCATGCTTTAATTATGTCCGTCCAGATTAGACTGTAAGGTCCTTGGGGTAGGGACTTGTCTAAACGATGTATTGCCATGCACACCTATGACACTGTGTAAATAATTAACTGCTGTAATTATCGTGCTTCTAAAGCACCCTCACTTGACATTGCTACGGGGCAGTTACTGTCTATATCTGAATGTGACTGTGTCAGCCATACTAGGACCTTGAATTGAAACCCAGAGAAGGCTAAACCCTCATTAACTACTGTGGTCTGTTGCTTTAAAACAAAAATCTCCAAAATTTTATCCAGTAAGATTTTGCTCTAAGTGCTTCCTGAAAGAGAATGGCCAAATTACCTGGGGACTAATGCTTCTCAATTGAGAGGTCTGGGAGAATCAGGCTCTAGCCCATGCTCCACTAAATATTAAAACCAGAAGGAAGTACATTAGCAAGGGCTCTTGTGAGACCTTGGCAAGTTTTTCATTTATTTCACCATCTTTTAAGATGCTCATCAGTAGCAGATGAGGTGTCTAGGGGTCATGGCCTTCCACAGATACTGATCTTCCTCCATGTACTGTCATGATTCTCAATGGAAGGTGTGAGCAATCTCTGTCTACCTCTGGAAGAGCTGCTTGGGATGTTCTCTATCCCCTTTCCTGGCTCTCAAAGTGATGCAGTCCTCCTGTTCAAAGGTGTCATTTTTGCAGCACACGAGTCCTGAGCTCTTGCAGGGGGATAGCAGGATACTGCTGGTTAGTAAAGGTGGCTGTCAGCAGAGGAAATGTGCAAAAGTAACTTTAGACCTAGAATGTGCATGGATCAAACAGGATTAACACTGCAGAAAACTAACACAGGTGTGTGTGCGCTTGTGTGGGTAAAGCTTCATCCCATGGTTTCAGGGAAAGGAAAGCACACTGGTGCCAGCAGGAGCTGGCCTGGCTGTGTCAGGCCTGCAGTTAAGAGCTTGAAACCAGCACCTAAAGCAGTTGTCAAACTTTTGATCTGAAAGGGGTTATTTGGGGCTGCCCGTGTTATTTCCTTTCTTTATCTCCAGTGGAAAAAGCAACACCTCAACAGGCCTCTAAAAGGAGGAAATAGCCCAGGTGATCATCTTTGCAGCTGAGCACCTCAACTGCTAAACTACAGGATCAGGATCCCTTTACTTCCTCTCATGAGTTTTACCACCTTGGCTATCCACTGAGGTATCTTCAAAAGGGGGAATAGACTGGGATCACATCTGGTTTATTAATGCTCTGTGCTGAGGTAGATCTTGGGAGAAGGGATGCCATGGGTTCACCTCCTCTTGGGCTGAAGGGTTCTCAGGCCTGTGCCTTAGTGCCCTTTCCCTGCCTGGGGCTTGGCATGGGCATTTTTTGCTCCACAGGTCCAGCCAGAAGGTCTATTCTGGCACCAAGGATACCATGCTCTACACTTCAGACAGGCACTCAGATGCTACATCTCATCAGTCATCCTGCATCTACTTGATGCTCTACTGATAATTTCAGGCTGAAGAGGTCTTGCACGTATGTGTATATATATATATATATAGGCATTTATTCAGAAAGGTCAGTGAGTCTGTGGTTGCACATTGATACCAGGCAGGCTTTGTCACATGGATGTGCTTAAGCTTTTCAGCTCTATTGGGAAGCAGGTTGGTGTTACTTCCATTCTGAAAATGAGGGTTAATTGACTTGCTCCCAAAGGCTCCAGCAGAGCATAGCTATGCAGAGAACAGAGTTATGTGCTGTCCTCAGGCTGTGCTGCTCCACTTTGGCATCCCCTCTGTGTCAAGGCCAGAGGCCAAGCTCTGCAGCTCTCCCAAGCACATTGAACTCAACAGCATCAAACACTTAGGAGAGCACAATTTGGTCCTAAATATGCAAAAGATTTAAACGGGTGATTTGACACACCAAGACAAGAGAGGGACTTCTGAAAAGTAACAAAAGGTTGTGAAATTGCTAAGGGATTAAGTTGTTTGAATCATTGTTCCAGCTTTATTAAAAAAAGGTATAAATTCATTTCAATTCTTAGCGGATCTCAAGCTGCCAATTTCTGAGCTTTCACAGCCTTTGATGTGATTCCAACTTTCTATGATGTAAGTGGATTATTCTTCCCTTAATTCTGAAGAGGCCATTTCCCTCCCAGCCCCCTCCAGAAAAATGTCACTGCAATCAGACTCCAACCAAACACTGACTTTGGTTCATTGTGGATTTTAACCTACTCTCTGCAGTGGTCTATTTATCATATGCTTCTTTTGAGACTTCAGTATAAGGGGAAGATACCAGTGGTAGACCACTATTTTAAATAACAATGATCCTAAAACACACAAAGGACCTTGCAATCCAGTTCCAAACTGCATACATAAAGAACAGTTAATCCATCCTTTAAATGCAGCCAACTTTGTGGTGGGATATGGCAGCTTTTTAGCATACAGAGCAGCAAAACACAATTTAGACTACAGCATGAGGAGTAGTTTATCCAACAAAAAGCAAAAGGGAAATATAGACAGGAAGAATGCAATTATGTACCTGGACTTACTCCAAGACACCTGAGCTGACTTTTCTGGTCTGTCTGAAACAGCCTCAGAACCCTCAAATCAGGGCAAACAGTAAAGACTGTGCACCTCAGGCAGTGGCAGAGACTTCCAGTGATACCAGGGTCCTTCCTGTGGATGTGGATAAGCTGGATCACTGCAGGTTCAGAGGAAGACATCTGCCTATTGAATTATCAGTGTTACGGCCTGTACACTTCTAGAAAAGTAATACCTCTGGCAAGACAAATACACCACATGAAAATTGCTGAAATCACATCTCAGACAAGTGTGGCTGAAGACATTGATGTATATCTGGGACCAAAAATAATACAGTTTTTAACAGAGTTGCAATGACAAACTTTGTATTTTCTCCTTTTTGGACAGGTTGTACTTCCTTAAGGGGCATCCAGCAGCTTTTAAATTACAGTGGTAATCAATGTCCTGAAGGGTCTGGTGAGACATCCAGGAGCAGGGAGAGGCAGAAGGTGTCCTATGGGCACTAAGGAAGAATGATCATTCTGTGACAGAGCTATGGGGATATGGACATACCTCCCTTTAAACTATCTTGTACCATGGGCAGGAACTTGACCGTTGTCCAGCCTAAAGAGTGGTTTAATTTTGCAATGCAGCAGACTCCTACAGATGAAACTCTTAGAACAGACCATTTCCTTTGCCTTGCACAGCTCTGAGCTTGTCCTATCATGGCAAAGATGTGGAGAATTTGGGGAAATAATCCACTCAATTCTCTGGTATGAGTTTGCTCCCAGGTGTGCTGAGGATCATCTGGTGCTGCTCTGGCAGGTTTTATTTTTATGGTCTTCTGTTCCACAAGCAGCATCTTCAGGATTTCTGAATTAATTGCAACGTTGGTCTCAGAAGCAAAACAGTGGTTCGTAAATGTGGGTGTTTAGCTCTTACAGATGCCTTATCAGAAGGTTTTAATGAGCAATCAAATCTCATTACTCGAGACTCACTAGTGATTCCTTTTTGATTGCCTTACTCTTCCTTAAAATTTGGTACACAGGCTATGAAACAGATATTGCTGTAATAAATATATGCCTATTTTTGGGGATGGCTATGAATTTGTTGTAAGGCACAAGTATTTAATGAAAGAACTCAAAAGCTTAACAGAAAGAATTCACTTGCATACTCCAGACCTAACTTTTACAGACAATTGAAATCTGAACTTTTGTGCTGGATATGTGTTCAGCAGTTGCTTTCAGGATGTTTTCCCACTAGGAAAAAGGTTGTTTAATCTAACACTATGCACTAGATGGCACTATTTTATTGCGTGTGGAGCTGTCGTTTGTCCTGCAACTGAGTTTATTTCTGTACGGGGAAAGTCAGTGCTTGGATAGTTGCTACATTTGAAATACTGATAAACAAACATCTTTCACAGGATCTGATTGCTGTTGTTTAATACACATATTGGCTCAAGGCGAAACACTGAAACAACACTCGGTTAGGGATTTTGGCCTAGAATTTGGAAAAAAGGTCCACAACTAAAGCTTTAAATTACACCAACTAAACCAAAATCAACTAACATTTTAGAAGACTTATGCAGGCTTTGAATCCTTGCAAGCCTCCTTAGCCCCTTGTCTGAGCAGTCCTGGAAGCCATGCAGCAGCATCACACCAGAGACAAGGGAACCTCATAGACGTGCGTATAATACTCTGTATACACTTGGACATCAACTCATTATCATCACCAGATCCTGCATTTGGCCTAAAACATAAGCCATAAACATGTCCTGCCTGACTATGTAACTTCATCACTCTCCTCTGTAAAATGAGGATTTCTCCTTTCCCCCCCTCTTATTGGATTAGGCTGTAAATCATAGCTACGCTCAAGTTTCCCTGTTTTTGGCTGGGGCCTCAAGGCTGCTATTACTATGAATAATGCTATGTCTTCATAATGTATTATGGTCCCAAAATAGCAATGAGCTATATAGGAAACTGTGTCCCAGGATAATGCCAGTATGGTTTTTACAGTCCAAGTGGATATTAATTTGAATAATATTAAGGTTCCCCTCACAGAATAGGAGGCACCAGTTGTTTAAATTTAAGTGTTACACTCTATATACCTGAACCCAGAATGACTCTGAGTTGCTCATTACTCTGTTGCACACACTTACTGCTAATGTCACTTGTGGGACTGTGAGAGGATGAGAGTGAGATCCAGCTATTTGACTTTTTTCCTCTGTGACACAGAAGAGCTTTTGGTGGCTCTGGTTTGTCAGGTCACATTCATTTGCAGTCCTTCTAGGGTTTGAAACTGGCAGCCCAACAGCGATGGATAAAGGCAGTAACTCAGTGAGCCATCAAAGCACTCTTGAGAGCCAACAAGCATTTCTGAGGGCACCAAGGTCTGTCTTCCCTCTCACAAAAGCATTTCAGCTGGGTTTTGTTCACTAGGTGGCACAAATGCGTAAGAGATTGATTTAGAAGTTTTCTCCACAGTTTTACTGCTGATGTTGTAAATGTGTCCAGGATAATTTTGAGCATGTTTCAAGAGTGATTTAGGCTCCTAAGTTCATTTTTGAAGGAAGAACCACAGTGATATGTTCACTGGGGAGAAGTCAGTGCACTGAGTTGTAGTCATCTGAAGCTTGCTTTTCTCAGCTGCACTCGTGTCCTTCATGATGAACTGGTTGTATCAAAGTCTTCCCTTCCCTTCTTTGACTTCTCCTAAATCACAGAACCAGCAGAAGAAAAAATTTTCACTAGACCAACACTAGCATAATGATACTAATGCACTTTCAATTGGAGAGGCAAAATATTTGCAGAAAAAATTTAATACTGAAAAAAATCCCATCAATTCCAATCATGCAGGAAAGAAAGTAAAGAAAGACCCTAACTGAGTAGCAAGAGCAGTATAAACTGGACTACATTAATGGAAGTACCAGTAGATGAAACAGATGGTAGCCATATCCTTCCTCACCTAAAGTTTGGCTGGATGGATGAAGCAGAGGCAAAGCCAGTGGCACAAAGATGGCAGCTGACCTATTTTCCTACTAGCTACCAGCCACACAGCTTCCCTCAGAGCTGGAAGCATTAGACTGGACATGTGAGCTTCAAAGACTTAATTTGAGGTTCCTCTTCTGGCTTGTCAATACAGGTGGGCTTCATGCATGTGCTTTTAGAAAGTACTAGCATAAATCCTAAAGGATCTGTGTGCTCTACTTCTTTCTTTAAGGATCTATTTTACTGCTTAAGCTTTCCACAATTCCACAAAATTTATGTATATATGTACATATAGATAGATATAGATATAGATATGGATATAGATATAGATATGGATATAGATATAGATATAGATATAGATATAGATATAGATATAGATATAGATATAGATATAGATATAGGCTTTATAAATTCTTTCTGTTAAGGGAACTCTTGGGTTTCTCTCCCTGTCTTTGCTGCTCAACCCTGAAGATAATAGAAATGATGTGATTTCAAGGTCAAGGGTGAGTAAAAGACTGACAGCTCACGAGGTTTGTGCTGTGCATCAGGAAGGAGCAGGCAGTGGCAGAAACCCACCACAACCATTAAAATGCAAGTGAAATAATGAAGGTAGGGAGGGCTCAGGCTTTGAAAGTGAGTAACATTTTCTTTCCAAACATCTGTAAATTGTTAGTCTGATTTATTTTGATTTAAAAATAATTTTTAGCCAACTGAAAGCTCATTTTAGTTTTCAGCCATCAGACTTTTCAGATGTTTGAATTTCATGCTGCACCATTGCCTTTGGTGCTGGAGAAAGGTGCCCCTGCTCATCAGGTATACTCGGGTCCTTTACCAACGAGTGCAGGTTCTTTTCTTCCTCCGTGTACACCATGGTCAAATCTTAAAGCTGTCTACTCCCCCTGTTGAAACTCTGATACCATTGTCAGTCCCGTTGGAAAAAGCATTATGCCCACTTCCTGGGCCAGTCAGATGAAGCAGTGTCTTGGTTTAAACTGATGTTGTCAAACCCTATAACAAATATGAGATGTCAATGTCTCTGCATGGAGAAAGCCAACATAAAAGAATTCAAGACTTAAAGCACCCCTTTCCCCACTCTTTCCCCTCCACTGTTGTCATTTTGCTTTTGTTACAGTGGTTATTGTTTGTTCAGTGAAATAGCTCATTCTCTCTTTCTGGAAATCCAAAACTCATCTTGTATTAGCATTTTTACCCCCAATTTCAAAATGAATTATGGAAGAAAGAAAATGTGTTATGTTATATCTTTATTATTCACTTTGGTAGCCAGTACTGACTGGAGTTCAAACAAACACCTGTGAATCTGAGCTTGGTGCTCTGACAAATGAAATAGCTGGATTTGATATTTGTTTTTTTCATCTACGGTTAAATAAGGACTTCCAGGTGATTCAGTTGTGTGCCTTGTCCTGATCTTTGTAGAAGGTATATCTAACCCTTAAATTTTGTAAAAATTTAAATCCAAATTTAAACAGACTCATTTTTCCTAAAATCATATGAGGTAAAAGAAGAGTTAAGTGTTTCTACAGGTGATAATGTTCAGCGTCAGATGATCCACTTATGCATAAAATTCAAAAAATTGGAAAAATCTTTGTTTTCAGGCCCACACCATAGGATTTAATATTATTTTATCCTATGAAATTCTTCCTTGGCAACTGTTCTAGATTTGTTCAAAAGCAGTAGCAAGCTCAGCAGACCTTTCGAGTTATTTTTGACAGGCCCCAGCATTGACTCATCTCTAATAAAAGTCTGACCACCCTACAATTGAACCCAATATGGTTTGAGGCAATGACACCACAGCGTGTTTCACTTTTATGATTCCTCCTCTTAGTATCTTCTTAGTATTTATGGCAAAAAAGGGTTTTCTGTTGATCATGGCCAGCAGAGAGCAAACATACCTTGCAGTACATGACTTGACCTCTGAATGGTGTTAGGTTTGGACATTACAGTAACGAGACAAATTAATGTTTCTAGCTCCAGGCCTCCATTCTGAAGACTTCCCTAGGTGCTTGAACTTGTAAATAATATGGGCACTGCACTTGCATGCGTTTCATCAGGAATAGTATGATGAGCATCTTGCTGTGTCTGAGGAAGTACTTGGTTAATGTGTGAGAGAGAAAAAAATCTCCCTCTGTCTGTGCCCATCTCCTTTGAATGTTTGACAAAATATACACTGACAGATTCCTGAGCAATCCTCCAAGGCAATGGGTATCCCAATGCTTTTCCAGACCTCCCCCTGTTCTCCCTTGTTGTGACAGGTCCTAAACCATAGAACTAATGAAATACTTCTGCCTAATACAAATATAACAAGTCCAGGATAAACCCAATGGAAATCCACACAAAAAATCCAGTGAAAGAAATGTGCAAACAGACATTGAAGAAGTGTCTGCATATTTTAATTCTTAATTTGTACAATGTTTTGGGGGTCTTCAACTTTTGAGGGATTCTGAGAAATTGCTTTTCAGGGAAATGATTTAATGACTACATACAAAAAAAGTGCTTTGGGAGTCCTTGTCCAGCCTGAAAATTTTAGGTCAGAATAACTTTAGTCGCTTCTTTTGCACAGAAGTTGGACTGAATATTTTGCCTCATCAAGTTTTGCAAAGTTATTTCCATTTCCGTTATTCTCCCACTGCAAGGTATTTCAGTAGCTTTTATTCAGTAGTCTTTCTTGTACCTTTTCTCCTGTTATATTTTTTTTATTTGGGTGTGTGTGTGTTTTGTTGCTGTTGTGTTGTTTTGTTTTGTTTTGTTTTGTTTAATTTGGTGGGGTTTTTTGGGGTTTTTTTGTTTTTTTTTTTTTCTTCTCTGACCTTTCTGGAAACTCATAGTTTCATAGTTTGACTTACGCACAGTTATGGGTGAAGTGTGGTATAGATATGAAGTAGATAATGCAGGTTTATAAGCTACCAACTGCTTAATGAAACGTCCCTTTGTAGTAACTGGTGGAGGAAAAGCACCTCATTAAATCAGAGGGAATCCAAGGAGTTTCTCAGGGGACATGAGTGACTTTCCCACATCTTAAGCAGCTGGCTCTTCCTTCCTCTCATCCTCCCATTAGCTATTTCCTAATATAATTCCCTATATAATGGTCCTTCTGGCTTCTGAGGCACTGACAAGATTGTATAACTTACAGGGAAGCCCATGCTAGTTGCTGCAATTTCTTCTTCTAGCTTAAATAATGGCTTGTGAAGTTGGAAATCCACGTCTTGAGTGTGATGGATTTTGTTTGGAAATTGATCCCAGTAGAGAATTCTTTTAAAACAGTGCCTAGAGATCAGACATGTCCAGGGAAACTCACTTAAAGTGAGGCTCATCTTAACATTCAAGGTCAACAGAGAGATGTGAGAAAGAATCCTTATAGGATAAAAAGACTCATGTATATTAAACTATGTGTGCACAGTCAGGCTGAATGATTTTCAAAGCCTTCTTCTACCTCTTTTTTTTTTTTTTTTTTTTTTTTTTTTTAATTCATACATCATTCTTTGAGCTGTCTTTGCAAGCTGTCTTTCCCATGGCACTTGGCCAAGGAAGAAGACACAGGGCTACCCTATAATGGGAATCCCAGAGGAAAAGGTCAGTTGTTCTCAGCCCACAAAAGAGGACTTATCAATCAGCTGTCAGACCACGAAACCAGAGCATCCGATGTTAAAGAAGTCTGAAATAGATCACCATAAACACCTCACAGCTCTTCTGTAACAAGTGCAAGGAGGATACGGGAGGGAGCTGTTCCTTCAGGTCTGGGAGAAAGTGTCATCATTCAAAAACCTTTTGATAATCTGCCTTGCAGTTTCAGCAAAAATAGTACACCAAGACAACTGTCTGCAGGGCTAGGATTTTCAGATCACCAAAGGGAGGGAATGCCTGCAGGCGGTGGAGAATAAGGAATGTAGCTAAAGGGTTTTAGAAGAGTTATCCTTAGTCTCCTCTGTGCTGCTAATTGTTTAAATAACTGCTTTTCTGGTAGAAGTTTTTTTTTCCATGTATATGTTCACAATCTCACTACCAGTTGCACAAATCAAAAAGTTCCTGGGAATGTAGGTATGAAGCAGTAGTTGCAGCCAGAAATTCCCAGAAGGTGTTGGTGCACCAAAACTAGTGCCTAGTACGTAGGACTTTAATACAAGCTGGGTAACTCAAATTGAAGATGCAAACAATAATGTGAATAATTAACTCTGGGGAGGTTCACATCTGTATCTGAAATGTTCCAGCTGCCCTCTCCATGTGTACAAAAGGCTGAACCATAGTGCTGGATCCAAGGAGACATATTCTGGGAAAATTCAAGGCAACATGTAATCTTCCTTACTGGCAGCCATCTCCTTAAAGAGAACAANGAGAGAAATGCTAAACCTAAGTCAGAGGGAGTCTTAAAATCCAGTTAGGTAGGTATTGTCATATACATTTTTCTGTTAAGGGCAGTTGGCCCTAAATTTATTTTTTGTATGTATTTACTTTTATTTATTTATATATATATATAAATATTTAGAACAGAGGGCTGTTGGCTGCAGTCAAGCCTTGTGTGACTTCATTCAGGATGCCATTTCTCAGGTTCATTAGGGATTATTTTAGTCTTGTAACACCTAATATTAATTTGGATTTAGACAGCAAATAGAAAGCTGATGCTAGCTTAGATTCTGGTCTCATTTTGTTAAAGTATCTGTTAATGGTCGAAGTAGAAGGGTTTGGGTTAATCCAGAGATGGACTCAAGATGTTGCCAGTCTTGAATCTGGACACACATTTAAAAGCTCAAGTGTGAGGTGGGTGGAGGGCTACTTGGACCATTATAAATATTTCAAGATGATGAATAAACAAAGGATAGATATTTTGATTTCATTCCATTTCTGTTATCAGCTGCCAATTCTTTACAGTCCCCACCCTAACTTTTAAGGCTAAAGCCAGACTGCAGAACCATTGTAAATCTCCTCCTGAAACTCTCAGCTATGACAATTATTAGACTGAATCAGTTTGCACTGCTGAGCTGCATCATCCACTCTGGCTACAGCTGAAAGTGTTCATTAGTCATTTCTCATACAGGTAACACATTTAATGGGTTTTTGAAGTGAGCACCAGATCTGACTGCCTCTTTTAGCTGATAGGCATTGCACTGCATGGGAGCATTTGATGAGGAGGGAAATCCACTTGAGGACCATGTTGTGCTGAGTTGAAGTGGGCTGAGATGTGCTTCTTGCCCATCTCCGGTGCTGCTTTGGGATGATCAACCATGGCCATCTTGTCACAGAAACCTCTGCATAGTGTTTCTTACTAACATTGTCTCTGTCTAAGCCACTAGTGAAATTTTAGGCTGAGTTCTAGCTAGTAAACCATCCATGTGCCCTGGAGAGGAGCCAGACCCAAAAATCGGATGGAAAATCAAAATAGAAAGAGATAAAAATAGGGAGAGAGAGAGAAGGAATAGAAAGGAAATGGGGAATACAAAAAGTTTTCACAAGTGTTTTGGATTTCTGGGCTGTATCTTCAAGCATGTGTCTGTGTTGGTTTGCAGGCAGACAGAATGAGCCAGATGTGAACTGGGAGTGCTGTGGCTGTGTTGGGGCAGTGCTGAACCTGGGTAGTCCGAAGCTGGCTCTCAGCAGGGCTTGTGTTCACTGCTGGGCTAACCATGATCGTGTGATTTCACGTTTGGAACTGTCAGACTTGGAGAGCACAAGCAGACTCACCTCGGCTCAGCCCAGAAAACAAGATGCAGGTATGCCCTTGTGCCGGTAAGAAATTCTGGCAATCTTTCTGTCACTGGCAGTGCTGAATTTATAACCTGGTCATACGTTAACACGGATGTGCTGCTTTTTCGTACATCCATGGGGGTCCAAGGCCTGTATAAAGACCATCCGTGAGTGAAAGGTAGTGTTGTACTCAAAATTGTGCTCTTCGTTCCTCAGAAAGAAAACACACCTTGTCTGTAATGTCAAATGTTATTTGTGTAGCTGCATTGCTATCAGTATAAATAATGAATAATGAAGAGAAAAGGAAAATAGACTATAATTCTGGAAAAGACCTCAATAATGATGCAGTTAAAATTGCTATATACACACTCCTTTGCACATACCCTTCCTCTGCAGTTATGCACAACCTTCCCTTGCCCTTTGGCTCACTGGCTTCAATCTGGAAGAGGAGTTAGTGTGTCATGGATGTCCTAAGTCCTAAGTTGGGCTATGAAAGTGGTGTTGAAGGTCTTTCCCTCTTACTCTAGGGTACATTTGGGACTATTTTTAGGCTATTTTTTTTCTAACATGCTTTAACACTTCAGGGTTTTTTATAAATCTGCACCTCCACATTACACCCAAATTTGATGTTTGGAGTGTCTAGATCTATCAGAGACTTGGTTTTGATCACTTTATACACCTGAATAGCAGTTATATGCATTCTTTGAGTGTGCAGTTTTTTGATTAGTGAGATAGTTGCATCCCCAGAGCCTCCAGTGCTGTCTCGTGCCCCCTCTCTGGTCATGCANAAAAAAAAAAAAAAGAAGCAGATGTGAACTCTAGGAGCATTATGGACATTATGTGTACAGTTCTTTTTAAAGAAAAAGAGTGGAGAGAAATGCTAAACCTAAGTCAGAGGGAGTCTTAAAATCCAGTTAGGTAGGTATTGTCATATACATTTTTCTGTTAAGGGCAGTTGGCCCTAAATTTATTTTTTGTATGTATTTACTTTTATTTATTTATATATATATATAAATATTTAGAACAGAGGGCTGTTGGCTGCAGTCAAGCCTTGTGTGACTTCATTCAGGATGCCATTTCTCAGGTTCATTAGGGATTATTTTAGTCTTGTAACACCTAATATTAATTTGGATTTAGACAGCAAATAGAAAGCTGATGCTAGCTTAGATTCTGGTCTCATTTTGTTAAAGTATCTGTTAATGGTCGAAGTAGAAGGGTTTGGGTTAATCCAGAGATGGACTCAAGATGTTGCCAGTCTTGAATCTGGACACACATTTAAAAGCTCAAGTGTGAGGTGGGTGGAGGGCTACTTGGACCATTATAAATATTTCAAGATGATGAATAAACAAAGGATAGATATTTTGATTTCATTCCATTTCTGTTATCAGCTGCCAATTCTTTACAGTCCCCACCCTAACTTTTAAGGCTAAAGCCAGACTGCAGAACCATTGTAAATCTCCTCCTGAAACTCTCAGCTATGACAATTATTAGACTGAATCAGTTTGCACTGCTGAGCTGCATCATCCACTCTGGCTACAGCTGAAAGTGTTCATTAGTCATTTCTCATACAGGTAACACATTTAATGGGTTTTTGAAGTGAGCACCAGATCTGACTGCCTCTTTTAGCTGATAGGCATTGCACTGCATGGGAGCATTTGATGAGGAGGGAAATCCACTTGAGGACCATGTTGTGCTGAGTTGAAGTGGGCTGAGATGTGCTTCTTGCCCATCTCCGGTGCTGCTTTGGGATGATCAACCATGGCCATCTTGTCACAGAAACCTCTGCATAGTGTTTCTTACTAACATTGTCTCTGTCTAAGCCACTAGTGAAATTTTAGGCTGAGTTCTAGCTAGTAAACCATCCATGTGCCCTGGAGAGGAGCCAGACCCAAAAATCGGATGGAAAATCAAAATAGAAAGAGATAAAAATAGGGAGAGAGAGAGAAGGAATAGAAAGGAAATGGGGAATACAAAAAGTTTTCACAAGTGTTTTGGATTTCTGGGCTGTATCTTCAAGCATGTGTCTGTGTTGGTTTGCAGGCAGACAGAATGAGCCAGATGTGAACTGGGAGTGCTGTGGCTGTGTTGGGGCAGTGCTGAACCTGGGTAGTCCGAAGCTGGCTCTCAGCAGGGCTTGTGTTCACTGCTGGGCTAACCATGATCGTGTGATTTCACGTTTGGAACTGTCAGACTTGGAGAGCACAAGCAGACTCACCTCGGCTCAGCCCAGAAAACAAGATGCAGGTATGCCCTTGTGCCGGTAAGAAATTCTGGCAATCTTTCTGTCACTGGCAGTGCTGAATTTATAACCTGGTCATACGTTAACACGGATGTGCTGCTTTTTCGTACATCCATGGGGGTCCAAGGCCTGTATAAAGACCATCCGTGAGTGAAAGGTAGTGTTGTACTCAAAATTGTGCTCTTCGTTCCTCAGAAAGAAAACACACCTTGTCTGTAATGTCAAATGTTATTTGTGTAGCTGCATTGCTATCAGTATAAATAATGAATAATGAAGAGAAAAGGAAAATAGACTATAATTCTGGAAAAGACCTCAATAATGATGCAGTTAAAATTGCTATATACACACTCCTTTGCACATACCCTTCCTCTGCAGTTATGCACAACCTTCCCTTGCCCTTTGGCTCACTGGCTTCAATCTGGAAGAGGAGTTAGTGTGTCATGGATGTCCTAAGTCCTAAGTTGGGCTATGAAAGTGGTGTTGAAGGTCTTTCCCTCTTACTCTAGGGTACATTTGGGACTATTTTTAGGCTATTTTTTTTCTAACATGCTTTAACACTTCAGGGTTTTTTATAAATCTGCACCTCCACATTACACCCAAATTTGATGTTTGGAGTGTCTAGATCTATCAGAGACTTGGTTTTGATCACTTTATACACCTGAATAGCAGTTATATGCATTCTTTGAGTGTGCAGTTTTTTGATTAGTGAGATAGTTGCATCCCCAGAGCCTCCAGTGCTGTCTCGTGCCCCCTCTCTGGTCATGCAATATCTGTACTCCTCTCCACTGTGATCTGCACCCTCACTCTCAAGCCTTCTGCTGTCATACCTTGCCTTTACACCTAAATTATTTTGTTGTTCTAGATGATTTAAGTCTACTTCATTCATTAGTACAGATGAACTGCTTGTTACAGCTGACTCTATAAAAATGATGGCTGTACAACCTAATTAACCAAAGATAAGGAAATAAAATATACAAAGCAATTGCCACGCGATCGTTAAAAAATTACTTTTACTAGGGGATAAAACTAAAAAAAAACTTTAGGCAAGCTAAGACAAGTCCAGACAAGGCTTGCAGAGCTAGTAGAAAGCTATGGTCTGTTACCAGCCATAGCAATGCTGTATTCACTGTTTGATGGACAGGAGTCAGAGGTGACTGGTAGTACCTCTGATTGCACTTTTCAGGTCTTTGCCCAGCTTTGATGAAGCAGGAACTTCAGTTACCTGATAGCTGACTCCTCTGCTGTTTTCTGAAGGGTCCCCGCATTTCCAGGAGAGTCCTTCAGCCCTCCTTAACCTCCTGGGCTATGAAGCACGAGGTGGTGCTGCTCACTGTTGTGGCTCAGGGGAATATGAGAATTCAGGCTTTCTTGTTCCAAAACATTTCATTCTTGTGAACAGTAATGAATCAATTGATATTCACTGTTAGCAGCAAAAGGCTCCTTGCAAACTCCTCATCCTGCAAGTTAAAGGACATTTTTCAGACACAGGCACACATGTAATTGGCATAAAGCACTGGAGAATTGTGTCCAGATTGTGTACAAATCTATAAATGTGCAGGAATCAGGTTTTCCATCTGTAGGTACATATTAGTTCATAATCTAGGGAAATAGAATCTGTGTGGGGATGGGCTTTTATTTTATTATATTATTCTATTTTTTCTTTTTCCAGGTATAATTAGTTTGCACAATCCCTGGGAAATATCCCACTTGCACAAGGAAAGGATAACACATGGTAGCCTCTGCACCCTCCAGCTGGGCAGCCAGCATTTTTATCCTTTTTCTTGTTTCTTTCTCAGGTATGTGGCTATTTTTCATATCCATGAGAGTTCCATTTCTCTGCTCAGTCAGGCACTCAACGTTTTTGCCTAATTATATCTGATGTTTTACTCAGAGTATTATGCTCTTCTTCAGAGGAAATGAAAAGCAGATTGTCTCCTTGGCAGCAAAGAAAAACAAATGTGCTGCACTGAATAGCTGCTAGATGAAAAAGGGCGACAATCTGCCTCCATGCCAGCCAGTGCTAAAGACACTCTGATGGACAGGAGGCTGCTCAGAGAACTACTTCCTGCTCCCTTGATGTCTAAAAGTGCTCTGAAATAAAATTAAGGTTACTTTGCAGAGATGGAATTGTGGCTATCTGATTAGGTGGAAGGTACTGAAAAAATTCCAGTAGAATTTAAAAATTTGTTTCAGTGAAGTTCCATTAAAAAGAATAATAATTACAATAATAAATTGCTCTGTTTCAATAAGGTTGAAAGACAACATTTCCTTATCTGGACACACTTTTTTTTTTTTTTGAGTAAAATTTTCTTTATGTATTGGGCTTCTTGAATTTAAAAAAGGGTTTATCTCTCCCTCTGAAAGCAAATATATGTATATAGGCAAATTAAAAAATCAAAATACAATTACATATTTTGGCTTTCAAAACAGGATATTTTAATGAACCTGAATTTATTGCTTTTTTTTTTTGTTGGATGTTTTGCCTCACAGAAACATTGTAGATTTTGCCTTCTTTAATGCTGGCTACAATTTCCCCTGCCCTTCTGAACTGAGACTCTTGAATTTGGATAGTTTTGTGATTGTAACTATAGCTATGCTATCTATACACGTTACTTACACATTTCATAAGTTATTTCAGATTACTCTTATTCATTTTACCAAAAAGCTTTTTATTAAGAGTGTACATTAAAGTAGGTGAATGTTCATGACTTTTTGCAGAGGAGGTGCAAGTCCAACATTTGATTTGCTTCCTTTAAAATTTGCAGAGACTGACTATTAGATCAGTGTCACAAAAATGGAAGAATGAGCAGAAAAAAACTGTGACAAAAGGTACTTACCTCAACTTTGTGTAATTCCATCCTGTTCCATCCTATACTGACTGTCGGGCTGCCTTGTAGGAATGAGAGGTCTGAGTGCCTTGGGGGACATCCATGGCTTTTTGTTCTGGGGAGAATCAAACATAAGGAAGGCAGAAGTCCTTCACTGGTGTTCAGTGCAAAGAATTCTGCTCTAAAAATCCTTTGGTAAACTGGATTTGACAAAATCCTTTGAACAACTCTTGCCATGAAGATTGTTAGACAACCTATTTTTCTATTAGTTTTCTTCTTCCAGTGTTACCTAGTTTCAGTGAGAAGCGTGAAATGTGAAACCCATGATGGCTGCATGTTCTGCTGGTTATGTTGCTGAAGCAGAAAGTTTTCATGTGACTTGTCATACAGTTCTGCTCACAGAAGGCTCTCTTTGACACCTTCACAGCACATGTTAGGAGTCACATTTCATATTTTAAGGAATCTGCAATGAGAGCTTGCAGTGGGCAAGCCCAAACAAAAGATCCTGTGGAATTAGCCTAATTACCTCAGAAGAGGTGGTTGTAGAGGTCTCTATTCAATCCCATTCCAAATGATTTCTCACTTTCCAAATCACTGCAACCATGCTGAGTCTCAGTAATATGTAGTTCTTGGTCGGTCTGTGATAGTTTTTTTTTTTTTCAAGTTTTGCTACTTTGTGTTAAGCACCTTACCTAACTAATTTTACCTGCTCTGCCAACTCACTACTCAAGACAGGATTATTCACATCTGTCTAATTTTCCCATCTGATCTCCTAACCACAAATATCTGCTTTTTAAATTTTCTTTTTAATTGACTACTGAGCCATTTCATTACTGCATCTGTGCAGATAGACTTTCATCTGCCTTTTAAGGGAAGGTTGGGTGTGGCATTATCTTGCATTTTACCTTTCACTCACACAGACAAATTCTAGCCTTTCATCATCACATTATACCACTGTGCAAATGAGAGGCTCATAAAAATTGTCTATTCTTTCCTCGCCAGCCAGAAAGCGCTGTCAAATATATCTTATTCATGTTGCTGTTACCAGTCAGAGAGGCCCAGCCTCCAATTAGATAATGAATTTCAGCTTTGAATCACCATTACTGCTCAGTCTTATTAGAAATATGAGGCAGAAATATGTTTTTGTTTGTACGTGCAAGAAGATGCTGGGTTATTGTCTGGAAATGGCTCCTCTAACCTGGGATATCTTGCCAAGACAAGCACTGATGAAAATGCCCTGGGACTGCCAACATCACCTCTGAGAGGTGGACACCAAAATGCTGGCAAGATAAAGTCTGTCTTAAACTCTGTCCTGGAGGAGCATGGACAGCTATGACTCTATGGCCCTTAAGGGGCTGGCACAGTAACTCCGAATCAAAATATTTCTTGTTCCTAATGGTTTTATTGAAAAGCTGTCTCCTATGTCTTTCTTTCCCATTTTCTGCCTGGCTCTACTGCTGATATTACCACTCTGGAGCCTTAACAGATTGCCCTTTTAGAATAAGGAGCTTCTATTTCCATCTATTCATATCTTCTGGCTTTTCTAGGTGAGTTGCCAAGTTATCCCAAGAGACTTGAGACTGTCAGTGCTGTTAGCTTCTCTTCCTCTCCATCTTCTCTATTCCCTCTCCAGCTCTTGAACAGCAGGATTGAGTCCAGCACTGCAAAGGCACACAGTCTCGGAGCACCAGATGGACATGACTGTACGGGGACCTGCCAGGACAGAACTCGGCTTTGTCTCTGTTCTGCATTATGTTAAAGGTAAGGAGAACAGTCTCCCATAATGCAGGAGAGAGTAGCTAAGTTGTGGAAAGAAAAAACGTTGATTAGATCTGGAGATTTTATAGTGTAAAAATTGTGTCCTATAAGCAGATCACTTCTCCTCCACAAGATCTGCTCTAAGACCAGCTAGGGACAGCTGGTGAGACTTTCCAACTTGTAAACAAAGGATATGGAAATGGAAGGAAAAGGAGGATGACACTGAAGTCTTAATTACAGAGAAGCAGAGCATATGACATTCCAGACTTTTTTGTGTGTGCTTATAATTCTTAGCCTTGTTTGAAGGAGCAGCAGTAGGGACTCATTCTTAAGTTCTACTTCAGCTTTCCTTTTGTCTTGTTTTGTGTGTGTTACCTTTTCAAGTTTTTTTTTTAATGAAGTTAATCCATCTTAGAAAACAGCCTTTTAAACAGTGCTTTTTATTGTTCCAAACAGTCCCTGCCTTCCTACCAGCTCAAATCATGTTGACATATTCACACAGTTGAAGTTGGCATTTTGACACGTGTACACATCGTTTTCATCTGGTTCCCGGGGATAACTTCAATGCCTGAGGTTTCTTTTAACACCCTGAAAAGCCTTTGGCTTTGTGCAAGGCTGCATTCCTAAACAGTATACCAACTCTGATGTTCAGCCAATGTTTACTTTGCAAAAGAAATTTTTAATATCAAAAGTAAAACATCCTTCCTACATTCCACAAAGATAGGTGCTATTTGCCATTTTGAAAAATAGTGCAGTAATAATAATGATAATAATGATAGATGAAATTGCTGTTTCAGGGGAAGAGTCATAATTGCAGCTGAATCACAGCTGTGGGCTGACGAACAGATAAGCACGATGTGTTTTGCCTTGTCAGGCATGTGATTCAGAATACATCTTCTTGCTTTGCCCTCTATGAAAACAGGAGTGACTGGTGGTGAGGATATATTTCATTTTTATTGGAGAACTACCTAATATATTCAGCTTCAGGGGGAGACTGGCTGTAGTGGGATAAACTGTTAGCTGGTGTAAGTCCAGACCTCTCTAGTGATGACCTAACTTTGCTGACTTATCAGCAAAGGATGTGGCTGAGTACATCTGAAAGATGCTGATGACCCAGCAAGGTTGAGTTGACTTCAAGCTGTAAGAGGTGACTACTCCACTCTTGCCAGCGTGCTCACACCCTTCCCTTGCTTTGGCAACAGCAATTAGGCAGCAAGATGATCTGGCTAAAAAAATACTCTACTTCGATTTTTTATACTGTTTATTTTGGCAGAGCTCCTGTTCTCTCCTCTCAGCTGATTAGTCTGGATAATTGCAGGTCCACACTGCTGCTGAAGTTTGTATAGAGATGTCAACAAGAATTCTCATGGGGCAAAGGCAAAGTACCCCTTTTGAAGGCACCTCACAGATGGGCTTGAAACATCTGTTAAAATGCTCCATTAGACAAACAGTGGCAGACTGGAACCTTCCCCTTGCTGAGATGAGCATTAAAACTACCATGTGGCAGGGCTGGGCTCTTCCTGAATAAATCTGGTGATGCTACAATAGAAATGTCTTTGTCATCTGTGTAAAATACATGTATCGAGGTTTTGAGGAGAACAAGAAACAGACACAATCCATTTATTTTATTATACAGTTACAGTTCTCAATGCTAATTAAATCAATTATGGATAATATATATCCTGGGAATTGGAGCATGTGGCTTATGGAGTATGGGAAATGCCTTCATGAGCTGGAGAACCAGGAGTCAGGTGGGAATGGGGGAAACATCTTTCAGTATTTGTAGAATTTTGATCTTCAAACACATGTGTCATTGAGAGTGGCATGCTCTAGCAAGAAAAAGGATCACTGGAAACATGGGCATGTTAAAGATGATTTTAAATTCAACGATTGATGTGCTATTGTCCTAAATGTAAAAATATACTTTTATTTTTAAAGATTGCTCTCATGAACTGTCAGCTGTTCATTTCAGGAGCCAAGAAGAAATCTTTCCAAAGCCATATGAGGATATATTAGTTTTACCCAGGGTGAACATGACATAAGCACCCTTCCCTGCAAGAATGACCCTACTTATATCTTCTACTCAGCAGTTTATCTGTTTTTATAATGATCCAAACAGATTCAAGGTGGAGGAGGGCTGATCCATTTGTTTTCTTCCCACACAAGATGCATTTCAAGTGCTTTGCACTTTCACAAAGGTTGTGCAGTCAATCTCATTTGAAGACGTGCAGCCCTCAATATTTAGTCCTGACAACCGTGCTGACATGAAGAAAGAAGGTGCAGCTTTGTTGTTCTGAATCACTTCATGAAGACCAGCCAATCCAAACAGATTTTATTTGGGTGTAAGGCTCTTTTTGGTATTATTGCCAAGTCAGCTTCATGCTCAATTAAAAGCAAAACATGCTGAAGCCCTAAACCTTTTAGCAATTCCAGATCTGCCAATGATGTCAGATTGGGCAGTTCCCCACCAAGGAGACAGTATTTGTTACAGAGGTTGACATCAGTGAGAGACGATGGTCTGCTGTCAAACCTCCTTAGTGGGACACAAGAGAACTCAACTCCGTTTTCACCTTCCACGTGCAATCTTTGTGTGACCTTGATGAAACCACTGCTCTCTGCCTTGACATCATGGTACTTGGGGAGTTTATGACATACTCCTAGGCTGGATGGTAGCTTCTGAAAAGAGTGGGTTAAGTGCAGTGCAGGAAACTTGTCATCATTAGTAATGTGCTTTTGCAATTTAGTTTAATTCTGGGTTGTAAGTTAGAGTAAAATTTCTCTGACTGTAACGCACTGAAAATTATCCAGTTCCACACACACAGTGAAGTGAGACCACCAGGATCAAGTGGTCACACATTAATTTCCTGGAGCCTTCCATTTCATCTCTAGCACCTTCCTTTAGGCAGTTTGAACAGGAAGTCCTGAAAGTGTGTCTCAGTGCCAAATTGCCATTTTGACTGCAATCTAAAGCAGTTGCTGATTGTCATCAATTACAACTTTTCAGGTGCTGCAATTGATAAAATTGGGAAAATGCAGTTGATGGTAATCAAAATCATGAAGAAGGACAGTCTGCACCTTTTTCTGAACATTTTAGGTCACCCTAGAGAGTACATTTCATGATTGTAAGGTACCTCCTGTCTCAGTGGGTGTCTGTCCTGAGTGTTTGCCTCCACAACTGCTTTTGATAGCCAAGTGAATTTTTTTTCTTCAAAAATGGTAAAGCCTTCTGCCAAATGACTGTCTGAACAATTACATTTGAACCGAAAAATGGAAGGAAAAAACATTGTGTCAGGTCAACTGGAAATGAAAGACTTAATAGTTTTTTTGGTGAGGTCAGTTCTCATCCATCACATTTTTGTAATTAGATATTTATTCCATTCAAAATAAAATGCATCAAGACAGACATTCTTTCACCGAAAATAAATGTAGGTAAATTTGGTTTCAAAATGTTGCTTCAGTATGGAAAATGGATTCACTTAATTTTTGTCTTTTCCAAAATTGTTACTTTTTTGGCTGTTCTTGTGACAGCAAAGGAAACTCAGAAATTTCAGGAGGCAGTGTCTTATGAAATCATAGTCTAAAGAAGATGAGAATGAGACAAAAACATGATAATAGCAGGGAAGTTGTGCTTTCCCAATGTTGACTGGCATTATGCACTTGGGTAAATATCTTTATTCATGTGCAGAAGTAACTTTTTGCAAAGAAAGTTCCCCCAAACAGTAGGAACAGTATTTTATATAAGAATGAGATGGCTGAAGGGTAGGAAATATGGGGAGTTAGTCCTAGTTCAGGGAATTATGTGAGGCTGTCCTTTGTTTAGTGGCAGAGCTCAGATTTCATTGAAGGTCTCTGGACACTTTTGTTAGGTGTTTTTGGTTTAGTTTTGTTTTGTTTCACTATTCTTTTCCCCAAAACTGTATGTAGATTTTCTCCTTTTGAAGGATTCTTTTAGATTTCCAGACAGCTGCCAGATTTCCAGAGAGCATCAGGCAGTGGCCAGCCTACTGCAGCTCCTGACTGGAGTGCACACAAGCCTTTGTGTTAGAGGGATGCACAAACAGATGAGTGATATTATTTGTCCATGTTTTCTTCATGGCTTGTGAGGAAGATCCACAAACAACTACCTGCCATGTGTATAGTCCCTCCCTCGCTACTAAAAAGTAGTAGCTTTTTATGCTACTACTGAGAGAGTGAATTTTCAAAGCCAGTAGATGACAGGCCTTAACCCAGCGACCCAAAATATAAAAAGACTGGAAGCCCAACTCATAATTTTGAGTTTGTTTAGATTTCAAAACATTATTTGGAATAGTGATAAAAGGAAATATTTTCTTCCTATTGGAAAGCAGACTTCTTTTGCTGTACTTGACAAAGAAGGGAGCTTTTTTTATGGATTACTTATGTCATTGTTTCTATATGATGTGTTGAAACTAAGAATTTGCATGAAAGCTGACTGTCTTTCCAAGACAAGTGCCTGATGGCACCTGATGGTAGAAGAGCCTGCTATCCACTTTTCTTGCTCTGCCTCACATTGACTGATGTTAATTTCCAGCTGGGGAAGAGGGAAAAGATTGTCTCAGAACTTCCTAGCAGGTTATAGACTCTTTCACACTATGGGTTAGATGTTAAACCATGCTGGCATTGATTGTCTGACAGACTTATTAAATGGGCTCTGTTTTTCTGTCAACATTCGTGCCCTGGAAATCATGGCCAGGCTGGGCAGTGAGAGTCAGGCTTGCTAGCAGCCCCATGGTATGGGTGAAGAGCAGGCAATGCATCATGTTTTGTTTCAGAGGTGCTCAGCCAGAGCCGCAGACATTCTAGAGAGGCCAGATGTGCCAGATGAGTGAGGGATGCTGTCAGAGCCACCCCTTGCTGTGACTGCTCTGCATTTTGCTGTTCAGAATGATTACTCTGGCACCCTTTTCAGCCAATAGTTCTAAAGAATCAAATGATGCTTCTGTACTGGTCTTAGAGTCTGGATCAGAAGAAAGTTATCAGCCCTCACCTCTTACTGAACTTTGATTTGCAGCAGCACGAAGTTGTGGTGCTCATGACATGTTTTCTTTTTGTATGAAACCGAACTGGAAGATGTGCACATAAAACCGTGTTGCTGCCAATGAACACTCAGTACCTGGGGTCAGGCTAGACTCAGCATGAGGAAACTGTGGATGTCAGATCCTCAGCAACAAGTGATTTGCCCTACAGAGGTGTCCCTACTGGTTTGCTTTACATGTTGTGAAAGCTGGATGTACAACTCCAGCTGAATTCAAGTGGGATTAGGAAAACAAAACTCCTGCCTACAGGTTATCCTTCTGCTGCCTCTGATGGAGAGGAGTGGAAGTGTAGCACTGGAAGACAGCATTGCAGGTGGGAATGAAGAAAATAAAGAAACCACAGCAAGCAATTGCTTAGCCACGTTCAGTGCAATGTTTGCCACAGGTTCTGCTTGAACTTCAGCAAAATCATATATTTGCAAAAGTTAATGTGGGTCAGAGGATGAGAAAGATAAGTGAACCTAGTGACACACGATGGGGAAGAAATTGGATGCCAAGTAGGAATGCAGTGTTTGGACAAGAAATGTTAGTGTACTGAGCCAAAGGAAAAGGTTCAAGATCAATCATCCAGAAGACGAAAAGCTTTAAAGGCAGAAGAAATGCTAAAGTTAGCATGTGTGGCTTACTATAAATTGGGGTAATCTGAAACAGATATTCTCTGAAGAATACTTCCAATGTTTCCTGGCTCTGCTCCAGCTACTTCAAAGCCCTGTTATCAGTGAATTGTGGTCCCAGTGTTAGGAAAGCTGGGCGATGTTCTAAGGAAATGTCAGCTTCAGATCACAGTTTCCTCTCATTTCTGTGAAGAGAGGTCAAATTAGCAAAGCACTGCCCACACGCCGTCTCTGTCAGAGTCCTCCATGGTCCGCTTTGTTAGTGCTTGAGCTAATACTTAGGATAGAGAACAAAATTGCTTTGAAACAGTAAGCTGTTTGATTTAGGAATCAAAGTTTAAAATAATACCCCAGCAGTAACTGTTGCCAAAAATCTACGAGGCTGTAATGTTCATTAGAGACATGCAGAACAATTACGGGAAGTTTTTAATTCCCCTCCTCTACTTGAGGATCCTAAGCTAAAATCTCTTGGGACATTGAGTAAACCTGTACCTTGCTATCTGGGTGTTAATTAATACAAGGTTTGATCAGGTAATTGGTGTGAATGGAATCCTATTTCTCTTGTGTCCTCTACAAGAAGCAACATGTGAAGTTTCCTCTTTTACCTAAACAGTACCCATACAGTACCCAAACAGTACCGCTTAGTTCTCAGTGGTCTGAAGAGCAGAGTTAAGAAAGATTTATTGCTTTATTTTACGTGAAGTGTCTTCCACAAATCCAGGTGTTGCTCATGGTAAAACACTGAGATTTCTTAATCTGTCAGGATTCAATCTTGTCATTTCAGAGATGGATTTGCTAGCAGGCCACATCCAAGAGACATTTTAGTGGTTAGATGTTGCAGTCAACAAACTGTCTGGGATCATAAAGCTGAATCACTTCACTTTGGCTGTTTAATTTCAATGGGGTTTGATCTGACATCGGTCGTGAAGATGGTTTACATTATAAGACTTGATTAATTCATGATCACCCTCATACTTCATCAACCAAGGCCAGGAATATGCTGAATCTGGTGCATTGACTCAGCACACCTCACTGGATCTGCTAAGGATTCATGGAAGGATCTATAGCTATTGCTAACCACCTAAATGAGCTGGTGTGCAATCTCATTTGGCCAACTGACTGTGTAGATAGATTCCAGCTCCTCTACACCAAAACATGTGAAGTGTTGGATAGATAAATGCAATGCCATTCCAAGAGATGAATCAAACTGAATGGGATGGGAGTTGAATTTCCGTGATTCCACATTACGAAAGCAGAGAAGAACAAAGCTAAGCCTTGATAAATATCTATAAATATCTTTATATATCTATCTATGGATATATCATGCCCATTAATTCCTTTTTAATGCTATATTCTGTGGCAGGAGAAAGAAATGCATAATTTAAATCCATGCAATGTTTTGATCTAAAACTAACTCCAAAGACATAGGCTATTGAGGCATATGTGAAAGGAAATCAAAAGATGACAGCGTTTTAGATGTGTTTATTTTTGCTAGCTCTGAGAGTACTAATAGATGACAGACAGAATAATTTGCTTCATTGATCATGGATGTAGGTGTAGCAATAAGACAGGTGACCCTTACAAAACTCGTGGTGAGATCCTATCCCCACAATGGCCTAGATCTTTAATGGTGTCTCCCCTCACAACACCAGGTAGGTACAAACCATCCTTGGGGAGCGATGCCCACACACATGAGCAGTTTAGATACAGTACTGTATGTATCACAAATATTTTGCCTTCATTATGTAGTTCCAATCTGAAAAATTACTCATTGTAAAAAGAGGATGACTGTTACACCATTGTTCACCAATAATTCTTCAGAATCCCAGGCTAGGTTCAGATGAAATAGGAAAGGCCGCATTGGTGGCAAAATATCAGAAAAGGCATGCAAGACATGAGGAGAAAGATAGTTATGTATTACTCAGCTTGAATCATGAATCATGCTCAAGAGTGGCTCAAATATGCAATTCACACATACTGTCTCTCTGGAAGAAAGGACAGATGAAGTGAAAGATTATGAGTGAGAGGCATTAGACACTTTGTTTGCTGCACTAATAAAAACTGCTCAGATGCCCTGATGAATATGCCATAAAGATCTTTGTAGAGCCAGGTAGAATAGGAGCAAGAAAGCTGGAGTAATTGGCAGGGAGAGACCCCTGTGGATTTGGAAATGCCTAGTTAAAGCAGCCTCTTTACATTTTTTACTGCTAGTGGCAAGTTGGTGCTGGTTTTGGCCTTGTTTCTTTCTTTTGGCTCACAGCTCCCACCTCTCACAGAACTGCACAAAGTAATTGCAGTGCCGAGCCAGCAATGGTGTTTCATGCATGATCTAAAGATTCATCTCTCTGAGATTAGGTTGCTTGTCTTTCAAGGCTTGTTTTGCTTTTTTGATCACTCTTGTTATTTTAAAAGGCAAAAAAAGAGATCATGGCCAACTATGAGTACTAAATGACTTTCCAAAGGTTAACCTTTGTTCTCTTTGTAAGTCATTTATGAATAGCCAGCTATTCAGTTTGTTCAGTTATTGTGAGTCACTTCATTTCAGATTTGGAAGTTTGTCATGAACTATTTGCTCTGTGTTCAGGTAGTCTGACTAGTAGGGTATGACTAGTCTGCAGTTTTGCTGACTGGAATGCTAATAAATGGGAGGAAAGAATTCAGCATTGTCAGGATGACCGCTTTAACTCTCACAGGCAAAACCTCTTCTGAGCAAACAGCCACAAAAGTATTCCCCAGGCTTTCACTTCCAGAAAATAGTCTAATGCACTACAAGCCCCTTTTTTATAGATGTAGAAAACTGGAGTAATGTTTTCTGAGTGCTGTAGAAGTGGCTCACTTTAAACCACAGTTCAAATACCTCATTTGGTGAGACTGAGCCATCAACACATTTCACTGTGGGCAGAAGATGTTCCTTTTGTTTAAATATATAGTGGTTGCAGTCTTATGAATATTTGATCCCTAGAGATTTGGGCTTTTTAGAAATAGAACTCCCTCCAAATCCATGCTCTTCTGTTCCCAGAAAATCATCCAAAGAAGTAGAGCTCGTGTAATTGAATAAATGACTGTGTCTATGGAATAGATCTATCTTAGGCCAGGTCTCAAATTTATCATAATAGTTCTACCCTGATTTACAGCAGCATAAAAGAAAATTCAGGGCTCCATTGATGGAAACGGTTTTCAAAGAGAAGGAGACCCACTGTCACAATGAGTGAAAGGTAGAGAGATTGTTAGATTTAAGGGATATGGAGAGGGTAACCTCATGATTTTTCTGTCTTCCCGGTTCTTTTACCTTTAACTCCGACAAAAGCGTAGCAGACAACAGACTATCAATTTTATTTCAGGTTTGTTATGAGAACAGAAAAATTACTTTTGATTCTGAATTAATTCAGATGTCAGGAGTGGCAGAGACATGTCTCTTCTTGGGACTTTGCTGAGGGTTTGCTCCTTCCTAAAAGCAAACCAGTTTGGCCCTGTCTTAAGATTCAAAAGATCATTTTTATTTTTAAAATGCTTCTTCATTACAGTGTTAATGGACTTGCAATTTTCCTTGTCAGGGAGGAGAATTGAAGGTAGTGCTGCTTTGTGGTCCAGCCTGTGAAGTGCTCTCTGCAACTGCTGCAGCTGAAGTAAAGACAAAAGAAATAGTGTTGGGATCATGCAGGAGGACTGTTGCCTTATGCTGACCCAGGAACTGTTGGATGTGGGCTGAGAGCAGTCACTGATTCCAGGAGGCCCAGCTGTATGGTAACTGATTAATGACATTTAGCTCTTAACAGTAATAAACTACGTCTTTCCTCGAAATTGTTACTGCAAAGGAGGCCTTGGGTACAATTGTGCTGCTGAAGGCGGATATTAAAAAAGCGAGTCTGAGAAGCAATGGATATGTTATCTCTTTGAGAAGCAGGGGCATCTCCCCTTGCCTCTCCCATCCTGGGGTCTGACCTTCCTTCCTCAGACCCGTCTTCAATGTCACTTACTCAGAGTTACAAAGTGCAGCACTGCTGAGAAAGGTCTGGATAGGGAGCCTGCCTCTCATCAAGGATGGGTCCTGAGAGCCTCTAAAGGACCCCAACTTCCTCTCTAATCTTTTGAAAAAGATTATGTGAAGAGGAGATGGTGACTGTGTATACATGTTCAGGGAGGGGAGAGGAGAGGAGGAACATTTCTGAGAAAACAGTTAAGTAACTCTCTCAGTTAGCCCGATGCAACCTTCCACTAGCTGACTTTTTAGTTGGGAAGATCCCCGCACACTGTGAAAGACACAATTTCCAATCTAATTTTCACAGTCTTTCCCGGATATTGCAGGCAACTTTCTTTCTCTTTTGAATTGTCATGGTATCTAGGGAAATTTATACAGTTTTCCTCAGATGGAAAGTTAAAGTTGTGGGAAAAAAGACTAAACCCAAGAAAATTCTGAATACTGGAGTTGTTCCAGCAACTCTAACTGTGGAGTCTTTAATCTCCTGTATATTTCCTGGTTTGCATCACCAACAGAAAATTATGTTCAGATTTAAGCAGAGAGAAGTAAATTAAAGAAATACATCATCCAAGTTTTACCATTAAATGATCAGAAGATCAGAGGTTCTATCTGTCAGAGGCAACAGGTGGGTCCAAATTAGCAGATGATAGGAAGTTTTCAGTAAAGGAACAGTAAGACGAAGAATTTTGATGTCTTCTTTTATTGCTAAATCGGAAAGATTCATCTTAAAGGTATAATTTCTTTGGCTATTCCCTGGAAGATGTGAGGCCAGTGTTTCATAGTGGACAGAGCATTGCTCTGAGCATTGTAGCCCATGAGAGGTAGAAGCTCTTAGTTTTAGCATTGCTCTGTTTGTGACCTTTTGCAAGCATCTCCTTTCCATAGCTTCCTCCAGTTTCACCTTCCTAAAATGTGGGAAAGCAGCTTTTTATCTGATTTTGAAAGCACTTTGAAACTTAATATGGGGTAAGGGTTTTGCTCATAGCCTTTTTTGATTTAGAAAGAAAAAATTACAAGGCAGAAAGCCACCTCATCCCTGAAACCCTTGTAGATTTTAACCTCTTTTTTCTGAGAATGCCAGTGAGTGAGACGAACTGTGACAGTGCTTTTTGAAGTGAGAAGCCTGGTGCCTGTCATATCAGCTGAGAATCCCAAACACACTTAATAGGCTTTGGACTCCTGAGTAGCCCAACGAAGCCAAGCACAATGTTGCTGTTATGGCAAGGCCAAGATTTTTGTGCAGTTTTTTTTTCTTTAAACAGGACTGGAAAAAATTGCATGAAGAGCCTTTCCTTCTTTTGTCTCCTTTTTCAGTTCCAGACCAAGCCAGAGTCAGACCTTCATGAAAGTCCAGACACTTTTAAAAAAGTTATTGTTTGATTATGTGCATGTTTTTGTGTGTGGGGGGTTACAGCACATAGAATTAGTGTGACTCAGGCTCAGGGTCAGAAGTCTGGGTTAACTATGACTGGACTTCTAATTTCCTCCATACTAAGTCACCCATCCTTTCTCTGAGTCATTCTTTAGCAGACAGCTTAAAGTTTAAAATTAGAAAATAGAAACATATACCAAGACAGATGACTGGGGAGAATGCTGCAGGCACAGCTTGGTTAAGTTTCCAGAGCTGATGTAGCAGCAGCTGTGTCAAGGGGGCTCTGTTCTACTGTGTGCAACAGATGCCACTTAAATCAAGATATTCGTAAATAGATCAGGCTGTAGAACATCTGCAAACATATATGGCATGAATGCATCGTGAGCTGGTAAACAGGCCTGCTGTTGCTGTCAAACAAACTTTGTGCACACCTGCTACACATCTTTTCTAGAAAGAGTCTTTTGCAGTGGCAACAGCAGTGGCATTTGTTCATCACACAGGCCCTTTCAGAGAGTACAGCTCCCTTGCTAGAGGTCTTTGGCACTCATCAGCAGGCAAAGGTTGCAAATGAGACTCTCACCAGATGTATTTGAAGGGAAAGCTGAAAATCTGAAGCATAGAGAAGTGATAGAGTAAGTCATTCCCTCTCCTGGCTCTCTTAGACCTTATAACGGTGCACTGAATCCCTTTCAAAGACTGGTCTGGGAAGATGTTTATCAAAAATGAGACAATTTATCAGACTAGTGAGCTACCTACTCCTTTGGGTTATTTAAAATCTATTAGGTTAAAATGCTGGCACTCAAAAGACAGGGTTGAATAAAGCTGAGATCACCACGTACATGAATAAAAAGAGAACACAATCTATCATCAATGCATTTGGAAGGAGTTGAGAGAGTCTATTCTGATTGCATAGATTTCTCCCTTGTGTAATTCCCTTTGCGCTCCAGTCTGGAGCTCGTGGTGTCCACACCCTGAACTCTCATAATGGCCACCAGATTTATAAATTTTTAAAAATGCTATTTATGTTATTGCAGTGTATGAGAGACAAAGTAATAGAAACAAAATCACTTGAAATGCTTGTAAGTATTTAAGCTCTTAGCATTTAAAATTGAAGGTGTAATCTCTTTACATCTCAATTTCCCTCTCTATACAAAGGGGAAACATTGATGCCATTTCACAGAGTCTGTAAGAGATGCAACCCCCAAAGATGCTCATATTTCATGGTAATGGGCACAAGAGAAGATCCTCAAATATCCCATAGAAGACAGCTGTTGTGTGTGTCTTCATGAGGAGATCACTCCCGGGACAAGAGGCTGACAGAAAATGTTCTCTATATCCTACCTATCACCACAAAAGTTTCAGATGTTAAGCTGAAGCAGCCAACATTTGTCCCTAAGTGGAAAGGAGAATGAGTAAAGCTTCCTGGCAAGGCCAGGTAACAAATAGTTGCAGTTTCCACTTAAAGATATCTTTCCCTCAGCCACTTATCACGCTTATCTTATGTGTCTGAAGAAAGCTTGCATTTTCCTGAGGAAGAGTACATAAAAGCTAAGGAGGAACTCCCCCCAAATGACACCTGCATATAAATGTGTTCCATAAGGGTCAGCCCTGGGGTTTGCTCCTGGTAAGGATCCCATACTGAGGATGGGTTTCTGAAATCTTACACGATCTGTTTAAAATCCCAGTATCTGAAAAACTGTTTCAGATAACTAGTGTTAGGCCAGGAAAGGAGATAAATCCTAGATTAGGCTGAACTAGATCAAACTGATGAATTGATGATTTTATAGAGCTGTACTTTAAAGGTCTAGTCTTCATTGTTGGAGTTTTTTTTCCTATTTGGAATTGTGACCTAAATGCACTTGCTCCCTTCAGATTTCCTATTGCAATTTAAACAACATTTAAACAACCAATTGCTGTTTTTCTAACAGTGCTTATCATCAGCCAACCTACATGATTTCTTGGGAAAAAGTGTGCAATTAGGAATGGAACTACCATGTTTGCTTTGAAAACTTGTGTAGCTGTATTGTAAATCTTCCGAAAGCATTTGGCAGCATGAATCGCTTGTGAAAGAAGCGGTGCAATAGAATGGAACAAGGGGGAATAAGATTGTATAATTCTCACACTTACAAACAGTGGCCAGTTTATTTCTCATAAGGAGGGCTCATATCCTGTTTTCACTCAATGTCGCTTACAGTTGTTCTTGGGTCAAATAACTCGTATAACACTATACAGTAAAAACCACAAAAATACTTTTATGCTTTTGCATCTTTTCTTTCTTTTTTTTTTTGGTTATGTTTGTATGACAAATAAGATGGAAAACTGGAGCCAAGGAAGAAATTTCATTAAGGTAATTGTGGTTTGGAAATACATTAGGTGCTCTCCAGAATATCTTTCTGTCTCTTTCTGATAATGATCAACTATTTATGTTTCATTGAGCAGTAAAAGCTTTTTAGAGGAAAGGAAAGAAAAATATGAGAAAGAAATGAAAATATGCTTCTAAAACCCACAGCTTCGAAGGCACCTCAGTGACAATCTTGGTATAAAAGCCTGACTGAGCAGCCTTTCAAGTATGGGTAATTTTTTACTTATGGAAGTGTTTTTATAAAGTGCTTATACTTGAGGTTCTTGAAACAATATTTGCTGACTTTGCTGAAATGTTACAGGTTAACTTTCATTACCATGATTTTTTATATATGGCATAGTAATAAATATAAATTAAATTTTAAAGGCATATGACGAAGCAGGAAATTATCCAGTGACAACTTCCCTAACTTGTCCATTGAAGACAGTTGGGATAGAGACAAAGAGCAGTTTCACAGAGAAAACCAATTTGTATAGAGAAAGAATGTTTGAATTAATTAACCTCCCACCTTCTGAAAACACTGAGGTATTTCTTGAAGGTCTGGGTGAAGAAGCTTGGCTATTACTTCTGGGGTGGTGCTCAGGGAGGCTCTCAGCCTTGCAGAACTCCAGAAGGGTGTCTGATGTAGGTGAAAGAGGCCTCTAAGTGCACTGTGGGGCAGGGGCAGCAGACTTTTATCAGCACTCAGGAGCATCCAGCCTCCTCTTAACTCCATCTGCTACTGTACTTGCGGATCAGGGAATCACTGTCTCTTGTATCTTGCTGCGTAAGAGTTGCAACACATTCAGGGTGTTACAATCAGCATTCACCTCTTGTCACAAGTTTTCACTTGCTCTTTATAATGCAACGTTTCATCAGGCTGCTGTGCGTTTTGAGAAGCTCAGGCCTTTCGAGAAGCTCGCATGAGATGGCTCCGTCTGTTGATGCTTTTACTCGTCCAAACAGCGCAGGGATTTTTGCTTGAGCGTTGCTGGAATGGCATCACAGAGCCTGTTTCGAGCCAAAAAGGATTAGTGTGGAGGCAAAATTTTCAGCATGTATTTTGACACTGAAGTTAAACATGAATAATGTATGACCCACAATACTGTTTAAATAAGTTTAGGCAACTTTTTCATGTTTCTCACATGATTTTATTTAGTGACGGAAGAACTATAAGCTGGTTTACACTACAGGTCTAGCTTGTCCTACTTCCTTTTGTTAGCCTTCGTTTCACTGTGGGAAGAACTTGTGAGGTAAGGTGAGACAAAATTACAGTGAAAACATTTAGGATTTATAATTATTTTTAATGCCAGCTGTCTGATGAAAAACTTTCTCTCTATTTGTATATTATCTGCTAATTTGAATTTTAACACATATTATGCCATATCCCTCATGAAATAACACTCTATGAGCAGCCAGAAGAAGGCATAAGAATCTTTGTTTTGCACAAGTCCATGGGAAACTTTTCTTCTAATCCTTTCATGTAGTGTTGGTGTAGACAGTGGAAAATGTAAACTTTAATTGGTTTCTTCTATCTTTTTGTTAACCGTATAGAATTAAGCTGGGCTTGGACATTCTTGTTCCTAGCTCTTTTGTAGTATAAAAAAGGTACTTAATGAAAATGAAAGTTATAGAGCCATCTAAAATAAAAAGAGAGGAAACTGATAGCCTTTGGGCAAAGGAAGGTTATTTTTACTGACTGTTCTGCAGTCAGCACTGCCAGTTTGAGCCGTTATCAATGACATTTCAAATGCTTCAGGTACCCAGTCTAAATGCTATAGGAACCCGAGACTGCTACACTGAGGAGAGTGAAACTCAAGATTAAAATGTGAGGAAGATTTCCTTGTAGTAATTTCTTTCATAATTTTCAGAACTCCTAAAAAAATAAGGTTAATGAAAATATACATAAATACATAAATTATCTATGTGTGTGTATGTACACACTTCATCAACAAATATAAATTTCCAACTGAAGAGACAGACATATGAGTTTCTTCTGAAAAGGGATAAAAAAGGAAAACCCCTTCTGTAAGGGATTTTATGCTGCTCTTTCCAGCAGTACATCTAGGGACATTCAGAAGATAATTTTAATGTATGATCTTTTGAAAAATGAAGGAATAATCTGTGTCATTTATCTGTGCAACACAACAAGAAAAGACAACTTTGTGTAATTCAGCGCCAAGAAATGATTGGAGGATGCGGTCAGCCCAGTTTTATGGCTTTTAGGCCGTAGCGCTTCTTTCAGTTCATGCTGTTCCAACAACTCAACACAAGGGCTGTCCGTGCCCTGGATGGCTTTATTCAATTAAAGCTGCTTCCCAAGGTCTTGGGTCCCTGTGGTGGAATCACGCAGTGCAGACATGTGCATCCGCTGAACTTGAGCTGTGCTCGCTGCCAGCCCAGCAGCTTAAGGTCACTCAAGTACTTTCTAAGAGGAAGAAATCACTCCAAAGAATTATCTGCTGGCCCAGCTCCTCCAGGCAGGAAAACTGCTGACTTTCTCAACCCCCACGCTTCTGCCAGTGCTTTTGTACACATTGCTTTATCTCGTGTTTACAAGTTCCTTCCCACCGGGTGCAAGTTGCAATTTATATCCGCGTTCCGCCAGCAGATCCTAAGATGCCAAAGCTGGTGGTCTGAGTGTCTCCCCTTCCCTGGGGGAGCACCTGGGGAGCAATAAAGTTGTGAAGTGACAGGTGCTTCTCACAAAGCAAGTCAGCAAACAAAAACACCCTTCTTCCCACTGAACATTTTATGCCCTGAATAAGTATAGTTCTGGTTTCCTACATAACACCAAAGGACATGAGCTAAGATAAAGATTGGATCAGATTAAACAAAAGAGCTGGAGGAGGATCTGTTGGCACAATCGATATAGTTACCTTCTTGTAGAGAAAAAGTAATCACACTTTGCTCTGATTAAACCTTGGCCTAAAGCAACTTCATTAAATTAAATTATCCATTCAAAAATTTAATGTAACTTGAATTCACACCATTTCAAAGTTTTAATTCTCCTGACTGATCCTATCTAGGCAGCAGAAAGAAGGTACACTGTAGTACGGAATTGTTCCTAAATAACTAATTTTGCCACGTGAAAATTCTGAGTAGAGCTAGTTAAGAACAATTTCATGGCCTTAGGTCTTACTAAAACAATGGAAACCAGAATTCCCTCCTGTCTGGACTGCAAGCTGCCCAAGCTCTGTGTCTTGCAGACTTGGTGATAGAAAAGAGAATTTTCACTGGATCATCAAAAAACTTTTCTGACCTAGGGTCAAATTTTAACTCTTTTCCATTTCCTGCTGAGATGCTGAGCTGTTCAAAACTAAAAATGTAGCCAAAATAAAAAAAATACAGAGCAAATTTATACTCCTGCATTTCTGTCAACAGTCTCAGAAATGGCTTTAACTCTTTGTGGTCAAACTTAGCATAAACTGTTGTCTTAAGCAAAAGACAGGTGGAAGAAACTGAATCCTAAAAAGATGAGAAAAGTGAGTGATGGGAAAAAACCCAAACACCCAACCCTTTGAAATGGAATTGCTCAGATAGTGTGATTTCTGCTTTACCCAAGACAGACTGCCTAGATACATATTTTTATTTATTGCCCCAGGTAGCAACAGTAGTGTTGTCTGATCTGCCTGGGGAGGGAGAGAACTGGGACTGCGCACAGAACTGAGGAGGCTGGCAGACCTAAGTCTGGAGGAAACAAAGATTAGTAGTCAGAGTTCAGCATCACCCAAAAATGGCTAACCCAAATGCCAGCCATGAGCAAGGGTTTGGCTGTGGATTCATGTCCAAATTGCTGTGAGGACAGGAGAGATCTCTGAGTTCTGGTCAGCTAGAAGATGCTGTTTTGCCTCTGTCCTGTGGCAGGATGACTCTATTTTTCCAGCCTGTGATGTTTTAGCCTTTCTATTTAAGGTGAAAACCTCAGAAAGTGTATGTTTTCTTTAACATCTCTCAGTGTCTTCAGTCTGAGAGGATGCAGCTATTATTTATACACGCCAGCCCTTTGTTCTTGTTTAGGCTGCTGTAGCTTGTCTGAAGTTACTCACTGGGTTCACATCCCTGAGACTGGAGTAAGCTTTGTGGCATGATCCACGCTACAGCACATCCCAGCTGGAGTTCACTCCGGTGTAGTTTCCGAAAACTTGAGGCTTCCCGAGGGAAAGAGGTTGCGATAGGAAAGATGCCATAATTTTGATTATCCCTATTGTGACCCAGACTCCAAGACAGCCACCCCGAGGTATTGAAGTCTACTTCTCCCCTGACATCCACAGGGAAGTGACTCAAAGAAATGAGTGATATTTATCTTACACGATGTGAACTCACTTGAGTAAAACAAAGTAGAGCTACACGACTTTGTTACACCACGTGCTGAGCCCTCTAAGAATCCATGTCTTAGAAATAAAGGTCCAGCTTTTAAAATGGTGGTGATGATTAAACTCTGGTGTTCTATGTGAAATGGAGACATAGTTTCTCCATATCTTTCTCTTTTTTGGGTCAGCATTACTGAATGGGTCTGTTTCTACTACAGTTCTGCAGAGGATGTAGGAGCACTGTCACTTCCAAAATTTTTTAAATGGTTTGAGAAGAAGTGCAAAGGTCTAGATAAAAATCTGTGTTGACACAGTTGTTAGAGTGACTGTTTCTGAGGCAGTCAGACTGAGAAGTTTAAATGCAAGGTTTTTTCAAGTAACATTCATTGAACTCGCTACAGAACTGAGCAAAATTCCCTGCCTTGTTTTATACAGGATGCAGACTGAATGACCTAACAGGACTGATCTGCTTTAAAATTGAATTAGTCATATTGCTTGTGTGAGTAAAATAAGCAGCAGCAGACATACCCGTGGGTATCTGCATAATTTACTTTAAATCTCTTCAGACAGACAGAGAACATGAGGTTCAGGACCATTTAAGTTTTGGGGGATAATTTTCCTTGGGTTGTCAGTAGGAAGAAGGACATACCCACATCATCACTGCAGGGCACCTAGGTGAGCTGTCTAGACATAGAGTATTCTTCACCATCTTCAGAGTTTTCTTGAAGCCAGTTGTATTTAAAACTACTAAAATAATAGTATTTTAACGTTTACAATGGATTTGGGACAGCATACAACTTTCTCCTTGAGAGTGCGTTAAATGACAGACATCTCTGTTTTTACTTTCCCTTGATATTTTGAGTGAATATTGCAAGAATGGAAAACCTCATACCTGACATTTAATTTTGTCATAATTTTAAGGGATATGCTGCTGTTATAGGCACCAATAATATGGCGTAAAATATAATGCTGCCAAGTCTTCAGAGTCACAAAATATTAAATGTTGATGTCTGTTGAAATGACAGATTTGAGGCAATTGTAGAGCACAGAAATCTTGGAAATTAATTTTTTTTTTTTTTTTTTGATGCAAAGATAGAGTGTGTGTTTTAACCAGCATCTAATTACATCCTCTATGTTGGGATGCCAGCATTAGGACAAAACCTCTTCCAAAAAGGGCAAATCCATGGACAAAAGGGACATCAGGAACACGCAATAGCAAACCAAACTCGAAGAAAAGTCTAAGTGTCAGACAGTAACTCTTCTTCCTAATGCTTTACTCACAGTCTTTCATTCTGCTAAAAATGAGATATGCAAAGAATCATCTTGTGCTCTAAACGTAAGATTTTTATACATTTCCTTGCATAACATCGAGTTACTGGTAATGACTCATGAAGTTATTCAGCCCTTCCTAAAAGACAAACTTTTCTTTGACTTCATGATCTCCCTTACAAGCAAATTCCTCAAGACATTTTCAGTATATGCCCATGAAGTAGTTGTGTCAGAATTTATTACCTTGTAATTCAGTGATAAACTCCTTGTTCTTTCAGAGAGCAAAAAAAAATAGATGAGGAAGGCAGACCAGTTTTTGCTTTCTTTTATTCTAAAGAAATTATTTAAATCCAAGAGGCAGGTCTTTTTTATGTAGATATAATCTCATGGATAAAAAAATGTTTATAATTCATCTTTATTTGCTACCTTAAAGTTTTTCCTGCTCTGAATACGAATTTTGTTCCAAAACGTGAACCAACAGCCTTCCACACAATCTACTTTTGTCTTTTGATCTTTCTTTTATACCTTCATGAAAGGAGTATGATTTTGCAGAACCTTTCAGGGAGCAGCAGCACATACAGGGTTATAAGCAGTAGGTTTGTAGCATATGAACTGCCTGGCTCCAAGCTCGAGCATGAGTTAGAGGTGAGGGCACTCACTTGAAAGCCGGGAGGCAAGGCTCTGTCTCCAGCCCTTCCACTGACTCGTCTAACTGCTGCCAAGACCTTCCATCTCTGAGTCTTTGTTTCTCCTCTCTCTGTTTTGTATTTTTGGTTAGATTTCAAATTATGTTCAGATGGGGGATTATCTCTCACTGTGTTTGTGGAACGTCTAGCACAACAGAGCTTCAATGCTGACTGCAGTCTCCAGGCACACCTTAACATAAATATGGGGGAGGGAGAGGGTTTCATTCTTTCCAAGGTTCTCCTTTTGCCGTAGGCAGAGCAAACAGAATGCAAAATCACAGCCTTTGCTTACTAATGACCCATCTCTTCCTCGATGTCTTCACCCAGTTACTACCATGACATGTTTTTTCTGTGAACTGGTTTTTTGATTGTCAGTTTTCCAGGTCCTATTGAGAAGATTGGAGTAAACTGGTCAGGTATTTAAGGCAGAGGTCTGGTATGAGTAGATGTGCAGCGTAGGTCATATTGAGCCTGTGCCATGCAGTGTGGTGTTGAGATCTATATGGCAAAGTCCTGAGCCACATGGGGTTGGTGAAGTAGTAACCTCTACAGCCTGTAATTCAGCACTAGCCCTGCAGTCTTTGCAGGCTGTGGTGTACACACACCTTTACTGTTCGTACAATAATGTTTCTACTCCAGGGATGCTGAAATCCCTGTGCTTTCATGGTGGAGAACCTATACCCTTTACTTTGTTTTGCCCAGACCTGCTTTATGCCAGGTGGCTGCTTTTCAAACTCCTCAGTTTCTACTTAGTTTTGAAAGGTCTTTGAGATTTTGCTCCCTGTTCTCAGCTAAACCAATAGAAAATCTCTGGGTTTTTTTTTTTACTTGTCAGTTGCACTGATACAAATGAAATTTTGATGGGCTCTTTTATTTTTTCTCAAGTGGAGACAGACTTGGGCCTCCTGCTGTATTAGAAATGAGATTTTGTGAGAAAAGCATGGGTACTATATACTAATTTACAGATATAAATGTCATTAGGTTATACTGGAAAACTCTCCCCCATCCATAAGAATTAGGTTTTTCTGATCTACCCTGCAAGGTGCAATGTTGCTTGAAATAGCCAAAGCAGTTGATATTGCTGTCCCATGGTCCCTTCTCCACCACCATAATTGTGAGTCCCAGAGTTTCACTGCCTTTGGTCTTGCTAGACTATGGGGCTGACTTTGAGAAAGTTTTTTTCATGGCCTTTCACTGGACACAGAGGGCTTGGGGTGTTTACCTTTTTTAGATGAATTATATTTGCCATAAACCTCTTCTGTTTCTCAGAACCAACATCCTTCTGCAGAGGCCAACCAAATAAACAGACTTCGTCAACAGGACAAAATCCTGGAGGGTCCTGGAGGAAGCAGATCCTGTGACACAACTCAGTAACAAAACCCAGAGAACAGTCATCCTTTGCCTTTCTTTAGTTTATTTATCCTTTATTTAGTTACCAGAGTTTAACAAGGGAGTGATTTTGGCTGGAATATGAAAGCAGCTGAGCTCCACTGTACTAATTGTTCTGGCTTTGAGGTTGGTGGAAGATTTGGTCCACCCTAAATAGCAGTCTTCCCCAATTTGTACTGTCCTGTTTACTCCACGGGAACAAACTGAAGAGTCGTGCTCTGTTTATCCTGAGCTCTTTGAAATGTGAATCACTCCAGGACAGCCTCTCCCAGGCTAGACTAGGAAAGCTTATTATCACTGATTTACAAGCCTTTAGAGATCAAAATGGGCCAAACCAACATTTCCTCCCTTCTCCTTTAAAACCACAACAGAGCATCTGTTTAGTTTTGAAAGTAAAAATTCTTTCCATAGTGATTTTATTCTTTTTCACTTCTACTGACAAACAATTTACTATTTTCTCCCTATTGTTTCAAAACAACTTGCAATTAATGGGTTTTGTTGGGTTTTTTAAATGGTAATTTCACTTTATCTTTAGAATATGCTCTTTTATCAGGTTAGGTGTTCATCTGTGGAAAGTAAACTGCTGTTTCATGGCTTAGTTTATTAATAGAAAGTTTGGGAAGTCCAGGTTGCTGGACTGATAATATTCTGGATTGTAGTGCTGGTAGAATAGATTCCATCTCTCAATTGCTAATGGAAATATACTTTGCTGCAGCATTGGCATTTCCCACGAAAGGTCTTTAGGCACGTGCAGTGTGACAGATGCCAGCACTGGCCAATGGCACAGCAGACGTGGGACCTGGTGTTTGCTACTTGGTAGTCATGGTGCAGGACCCTACGCCTCTGAACCCCAGATGCATCAGCGGCTCTTGCTTTTTGTGAAACTCCTTGGCCTAAAAATCCTGCACTCAAAACATAAGCATTACTGATGACACAATCCCAGTGTAAGAAGGGTTAGTCAGCCGAATACTGACTCTCTAACCTCTAGGGGTCACAGTAAAAATATTCTGTAGAAGCATAGAAATCAAAAAGACAAAATGAAGGATCTCTTTCTTGGATTAGGAAAGGAATCCTTCTCTGTTTTGGTGGCAACCAACATACAAATTCTTGTCTGCTGTTTCTTTAGCTTATTGGAATTGTCAAACAACATTCAGGTGAGGTATTACACTTTCTTAGACAGCAGTGGCACTCCTTCACTATATGAAGGAATCAAGTTGTGATTCATGTTACTGTCATATGACCAGCGACAGGGCTTGAGGGAATAGCCCCTGTTTTAGGGGAGGTCTAGGTTGATATTAGAAAAAGGTTCTTCACCCGGAGGGGGGTTGGGCACTGGAACAGGCTCCCCAAGGAAGTGGTCTGACAGAGGTCAAGAAGTGTTTGACAGTACTCTCAGGCATGTGGTGTGATTCTTGGGGATGGTTCTCTGCAGGGCCAGGAGTTGGGCTTGATGATGCCTGAGAGCCCCTTCCAACTCAGCATATTCTGTGATTCTGTGGTTACTGTGTCTGTGTCAGGCAGAAAATATTTTCACACAGTCAGAGCTTCTCCTAGGAGGCAGTTCAGGGAAAAGTCTCGGTTATTAACTGGGCTAAACTACACACTTACTCTCAGTAGTGTATGCAAGGGTTGCAGATAGCATAACACAAGAGACAGATTTTTAATAGACTTGTAAATATGAATGAGATCTTAGGCCTCTCAGAAATCATGTAACTATCTGATCAAATGAGAGGGGCCATTCTTTGTAGCCTTATGTAATGCAACCCTAAAGACAGGCACACGTGTGTGTGTGTATCCCAAGGGGGAGATGAAGCACAGATCCATTGTCAGTTGTGCTGCTTGGTAAGCTGCTGCTGATGAGGAGAAGGACCTGCAGGTAATAGGGATCAGTATCTCTATCAGAAGGCTAGGATTTGGGCTCCAGGCTGGGGAGGGTGGTTGAGCTTAAGTATTTAGTTTGAAGTGTAACCTGGATCAGAAAGGCACATCCCTGGTTCAGTTATTAACCCGTGTATGAGTACACAGTTCTAAGCCGCATATCCACAGTGTGTGTATGGACAAACTACCTTCTGGCTTGTTGTCCAGCTTTTCTGCAGAATCAAAGAGTTCATTCTGGCACCCTCGGCAAAATTTTCTCCCTCCTAACCACATCAAGAGCATTCCTAGCATTTTCCCTAGGAGGTTACAATCATTTTAATCATAACTTGAGTAAAAGAATGTTGGCATTTGTCAACACATTTATAAAATCTTCACCTGGAATCTCTTTTTTCTTGCTAATGAGAAACACCTGACTGCAGAAAAGTATTAATTGACGTAAAGGTACTGGCAATGCAGCATGCAAACAGCAGATTTGATCTTGGGAACCGTGCCCACACCACAGCTTCACTGCTTTGGCTTTTGTTCATTAAATAGCTAAACACAGTTGTCTCCATGAGGTTGCCTCTTCTGCTGGAGAGCTACAAGGAGATATGGTGTGAAGGTGGGCTGCCAACATCCCCCCTCTCTGCATGGGAATGAGGGAGAAGGGGTAGTGAATGAAAATGAAAATGAAAGGGAAAAGAGAAGATGAAGATGTGTGGAAGTTGCCCCAACATAAAGTGGAAGATAATGGTATTTGTTTTGAGAGTGCCACTCCATACCTGAAAAGAACAGCAAGCTTCTACAACATTTGTTCTGTTCTAGGAAATAGAAACACATTGAATCAGACACTAATAATGGTGATGTCAGTGTATATAATTCTATTACCTGATTCTATCATCCTAAGAACAACAGCTTAAAGTTGTCAGAGTGGTTTTTGGAAACACGTTTGTACACTTCCCACACCCAATGTCATAGATATATTGCCCTTCTTCATGTAAATGCACAGGTCACATCTCAGAGAAATCTGAATTAAGCCCTTTTGCTAATTGTTAGTTGCTAATACATCAGCCTTGACACCTTCATTTCTGAAGAAACAGAATGGGAATCTTTGGGCTGCAGGCTTTTTATTGCAGTAACATTCCGAGGAGATGCTAATGGAGCAGTGCAGAGATGTTTTCTTAACTCAGAGTAACAGCTGCAGCAGAAAGGTTTCATTAACTTTCTTCAACCACACAAATATTTCAGGTTGAGACTGCTAAAGTCAGTAATGAGATTTATCCGTATCACCTACGGCAACAGCTGGAAACCCTCAGATACAGTCACTTTCTAATGCATTGGTGAGATAGGATAAGGCAGGAGGGAACTCAGGAGACATTATCTGCTGTTATTTAAAATAAAACTGGAGGAAAAATCCAGGCAGCAGATGTAATTTGGGACAATAGCTGTTTCCTGAGCTGTGTGCTGTGTGGAGCCCCTGCTGTGGTGACCTGACCTGCTCTTCCTGAGCTGGTAAGTGCTTGAGAAGGGCTGCAGAAACAAGGTTGTATTTCAAAAGGATTTGTGGTAGCAAGCAAAAGTTCATCTGCTCACCTAATCCCACCCGAAGGGAACTGCACTTCAGAGGTAACCTCCAAGCTGTGGAGTGTCAGATTGTCCAGTAATCATGGTTGCAGAGGGAATTGTGAAAGGGGCTCTGAATACAGCACTAGGTCTGTTAGGAAGGTTTGCAATGCCAGTGGACCATGAGCTTTACAGTGCAGAACATGCCTAGCCCAGTCATTTTTCCCTCACCTTCCTTCCTGTGCGGGCCCTTTTCCAAGAAAAACCAATCGCAACATCAATCAGTCCACCTGTAGCTGGCAACACAAAACCCAAACACCTGCATGCCAGGCACAGCTGGATGTTTGCTACAACTGACCCAGCACAGGGCAAGCTGCGTAGGGATTGTTTGATCAAGGTGGTTTGGGAGCAGAGAGTGTTGGAGAATAATTTGCAGCAAAATTAAGAAGCTGTGTTTTCCCTGGCTGCCTTCGTTTCCCTCCACTCTTTAAAATTCTTCTTACTTTTTAACAATGCTTGCTTTGGGCATGCGTTTGTGTTGAACCTGAGGAATTTTGTTTTGTTAAAAGAAGGGCATGTGTGCCTGCCAGCCAGATTTTCCTCTGCTAGCATAAAATCAGATGCATAGTACAGCCTCTTCTGGACAAAGAAGAGTCTTTGGAAGAGTAGTGTGATTAAGAATTACGTGGATATATTCCCCCACAACTAAGCAAGTTTTCAAAATGACGTCTGAGGGAACTGGAAGAAAGCAGCAGAACAATGAAGGTGTGCAAAGGAGATAGAACCTTCAATGGAGCCTCAGAGATGAGAGTGTAGATGAAAGAGTAGCTGGATGCAGGAAAAGGCAGAAAATCAGTGAAATGGGATGTGACTCTCAATGTAGTAAAGATATGGATAAAAAGAATGACAGACCATATTTGTGAGGCTTCTGAAAGAAGGAAAATATCAGCCACAGAAAGAGAGATTAGTACATGGAGATATGTAAAGTAAAAGTTAAAATGACATGGCACGAAAAGGTTATGCTGAGGAAGTGGTTGGACCCAACAGCCTTCTGCAGCCCCTTTCAGCCCAAATGGTTCTGTGAAAGCAAGCAACTCTACTAGCAACTAATAAATTAGTGGATCATTATCATCATATCTGTATTTTCATAATGCTTGCAAGCTTCATGTCATCAAACACCATCACTGCAGATGCAGCACAGGCAGATAGGGTTATGTCCCATGCAGAATATCCACCCATGTAACTCCTTTTAACTCTTGTTTTACACTTCCACTTTGTCTCACTGAATCTGAAGGACTTTAATATCTTTTCCTGTTTGTGATACTGTCCTCAAGTAAACAGAAAATGACAAAAACAACCATAGGTATTTTCCTAAAACAGTAGCAATGTAATGAACTTTCATTTGAGTAAGAAACTCAGTGCAGTTTTTCCAAAGTGCAAGGGACAAAAGTGTCCCCGTCAGGAAAAAAAGTCAAAGCTTAGCAAAGCGTCACCCAAGTAAAGTAGCCAGATATTTAAATATGCAGCTATCTGGCAATTTCATTTAGCTAGTTAAACCAAAAAGCCTCTTTCTGAAAGCCTGTCTCCTTGCTTTTCCTGAGTATTATCTGAAAATACAATCCGTTAAAAAAAATTGATGAGTGATCAGATCTGGACAGTACCAAGAACCCCACAAAACCCCCAACAAACCAACGTTTTTGGGCTTCCATTTCTTCCGCCATAGAAAAAAGTTCAGTAAACTCTTTATTCCCCCACTATTATTGAGAGAGTGCTTCTGTTGGACAGGACAAAATGATTGGCATTTATTTTGTAGTATCACACTTGCCTGGCATGTGGAAATGTGGCATGTGAACCTTTTGCTGGCGGAAAAGCCAGGCTTTTGATCCTGTTTTTCAGCCTCCTCTCTATAGTTACCCTCCATTTTAGTGAGGTGGGTACTTAAACAGTGTAAACAGTCACAGCTCTGTTCAGGGCCTCGAACATAAACTGCTGCTGTCTGATTTCTGCGCACAGATGCTCTTCCTCGCAGCTAATCATTAGTAATTAGCTGGACCTCAGCTACAGATTCAGGAGTGACAAAACCCCTCTCCCCAAGTAATTCAGCTCACTGTGGAACTGCATTGTAGTGTTTCGTCTGCTTTTCTAGTCTGTTTCGAGTGGTGTCTGTAACTACATTTTCCTAGAAAATAAAAGTCACTGAGCTCCTATAGGGAAATGCTCCGACTTCTTGAAATGCATTTGGGAGCTTTGACATGCTTAAGACTTCAGCATTCTCAAAGATTAACGGCTATTTCTGTGGTTTTCAGCATACTTCCAAAGGAACAGGAGTTGAATCATCTAGAAAGTGACCAGCCAAAAAATCTAGAGTATAGTGGAAAGGTCCCTAAAATATCTGCTGTTGAGAATAGTTGCTTGGCTTTTCTGGCAATACTTAAATAAGGTGGTTCTCATTATAGTTTCCTTCAACTCTGATACTAGGGGGCTGCCTTTAGCAGGGACTCTTTGCAACTCACCTCACTCTGAATCCCAAGATCCTTGGTGATTTGTTTAGATCCCCCACTGCAGTATTAGAGTATATGATAATATTGAATTTCAGGCAGCTTGTTTTAAAGATAGTTTCTAAATTCCGTGTGTGTGAAAGTAAAACTTCAGAATATGATGCAGGTATCTCTGAGAGGCTCAGAAACCAAGGAGCAGAGGAAAAGAATCACACGTTTTTGTCTGTAGTCACATAATTTCCAAGATAAACACATATAGTTCCCCTTTTTGTCTTTCCTCTTGCTTGCTCTCTGCAGAACACTTCAGGTTCAGCTGAGGTGTGATGTTTGTTTATTCACCTTTCCAGCCCAAATCATTCACAAGTGGCCTGCAGGTTCCCGTTAGAGAAATGAGAATTCCCGAACATGTTATTGCTCTTGCTTATCACCTGACAAGGACAACCAGAAATTGTTCTGTGGTCATTTTGACGTTATGCAGTGGGGGCTGAATGTGTCTTTGTTCCAGTCACCAAAAACACTAAAATACTACTTTCTGAGAGCTGGACAAAACATTTCCCTTGGAAACATGTCTGTCTCAATCTTGAAGTCTTTCTCATTTCATCCAGTTCTGGAGGAATATTTTTAGGTATTGAATTTAGCCCTTCAGAATGTCTTGTGGTTTCTTCCAGAATGGAGCTCAATAAATTACTCTCTTCACAAAAAACCCAAGTGTGGTTCAGTGGTTCGGGTCTCCTGCAGGGTTCAGAAGTTCAGAGCACAAAAGCCCATCTCAGTGTCCATCTTCCCATGCAGAACCAGCACTGGTTTCTAGGGATGGGATCTACACCATGACCACTCGAGAGTGTCTGTGCCAATACTGCTCTCTGCTTCAGCTTTAGAGCAGAGGAGCTGATCTTTACATCCCTCCTGTCTGTGACACCTCTGTTAGGGTTTGGTCAGAAACCACTTCCAAGAGAAGCACGTGTACTTACACATGCACACCCACCTGCCCCCCCTATGCACACACACCAGGGGCATCCAAGTTTGTGAACGTTTTACTCGGCTGCCTTAATTAAATCAATATTGTTTATTACGTGGGTCTGTGTTCTTTCTTTCAACACCTCCGTTTTTAGGTTATAATTCCTTTATATCTTCATTGTTTTTAGTAATTGGACAAAGTGTTTCCCAGCTTAACTTTTTAGCAAATGGCAGGAATCCCAGCAGCCGTGTCAAGGGGCCAGGGTTTCAGTATTTCCAGAGACACACATTTGTCTAGGATATTTATGTCATATTTAGCTTGGTTACTAAAAGCAGAATTTTAAGACTGGAAAAAAAAGTACTTTTATGTATTTTTTTTTTTAACAGGGTAGATTTACTTCGTATAAATGTGAGATTAGTACCTCAGCAGTGATGGGTTTGACTGCACAGCAAGGGGCTTAGGCCAAGGCTCTGGCAGCTGAACCTCAGCTACAGCCAGTGAGTCTGGGTGGGGGGTTTCATACAGGGTGGTAGCAGTCCAGTGTGAAATCCCTCTCCTCAAAATCCCTGGTGTAGGAATGAGGCCTCACCAAAATATGAAACAGCTGGAAGAAGCCCTCCAGACCTCTCCTCACACCCATCCAGGCTGAGCTGAGGTCTATGATCAGAATCTACGCTTCAGCCACCTCTGCAGTGTCTGGATAGAAAAAAGAGGTTTACATGGGTCCTCCTTTATTTTTTAACCCAAGGAACAAACAAATCAAACTCATGTAATAATATCCAGCTGGATCCCTACAAATTTGTAGGGCGTGATGGGGAAAGGTCCCAGCTGACTGGAAGCTGATGAACAATGTCCCAGTTTACAAGAAGGGCAAAAAGGAGAACCCCAGAAAGTACAGGCCTGCCAGTCTCGCTTCAGTGCCCAGTAAAATCATGGAAAAGATTATTCTGGGAAGTATTGAAAAACATCTGGAGGACAACACAGTCATCAGTCACAGCCAGCATGGCTTCATAAGGAGGAAGTCCTGCTTGTGGAACCTGAGTTCCTGCTGTGGCAGGGTAACCCACTTAGTTGATCAAGGAAAGGCAATTGACGTAATCTTTTTGGATTTCAGTAAAGATTTTGATACTCTCTCTCACAGGATCTTTCTGGACAAAATATCCAACATACAGCTGGATAAACACATGAAATGGGTGAGCAACTGGCTCATGGGTCTGGCACAAAGAGTTATAGTGAATGGAGTGCCACCAGACTGGTGACCTGTCACTAGTGGGGTTCCACAGTGACAGGTCACCAGTGCCATCCTCTGCCCTGTGCTCTTCAACAGTTTCATCAATGACTTGGACGCAGGACTGGAAGGGATAGTGAGCAAATTTGCCAATGACACTGCCTTGGGAGGAGATGTTGACTCCCTTGAGGGCAGAGAGGTCCTGCAGAGAGACCTTGATGAATTAATTAGAGAGATGGGCAATCACCAGCTGTATGAAATTTAACAGGGGCCAGTGCTGTATTCCGCACGTGGGATGGGGCAAGCCTGACTGTGTGTATAAACTGGGGAAGAGAGGCTGCAGAGCAGCGCTGTGGAAGGGGACCTGGTGGTCCTGGTTGATGGCAAGTTGAATATGAGTCAGGAGTGCCTGGGGTGCATCAGGCACAGCATCTCCAGGTGAGCAAGGGGGAGGATTGTCCCGCTCTGCTCTGTACTGGGATGACCTCGACTTGAAAGTTGTGTGTATTTTCAGATACCAGGCATGGAGGCTAACACGTGCATCCTGCAAGTTTCTGACAATCTTTGCTGCTCACTAAAGCTACAGGACTTTCTATCTGCTTCATAGGATCAAGCCCAAAAAGTTTCCCATGCAGCCATCTTAGCAGCCTCTCTAAGGGTATATGCAGTACAGTATGCACCCAAATCCTTGCTGCCACTTTGTTGATTTTGGTCAAAATCAACCCTTTGTACAAAATCAGTGTGGTACTGATGTTTCTTATAAACCTCTATAATCCCTGTACACTTGGATGACTCTCAATGGAACTGTGACTATATAAAATTTTACATTATCAACTTCTATACCTGTTAGGATCACCTACCATGAAAATTAAAAATGCTTCTGCCCTGCCAAGAGGGAACTCTGGGTGCACTGACAGTGAACATGTGAAACACAGTCTGAATGAAATGGGATTTTTGTATGTGGAGTTCTTGCAGGATCATCCTTTAGGGGGATATCGAACTTTGCATGTACAGTATTCTCCACAGTAAAAGTACTTGCAAAGTTCCTCATATTCTTTTTATCAAGAATAAACATTGCTGAAAGGTACATATTCCTGATATCAAAATAAAGATTACTTGCAAGAAGATGAAGGTTTCACTCACAAAATGAGATCACAAAGGAGAAAAGGATGTTAAAATTAAGACTAGGGTTTAATCTTGAGAATTGATGAACCTGAGAGGGCTTTGATGCTTTAAGGCTGGGTATGTAGCCAGTTGGCACACTGGCTTTGTGTTGCAATTAGGCAGCGTTCAGGGGTTGGGGTAAGCTCTGGTTGGAGATCCGGGCTGCAAAATTTGGGACCAAGGACTATGCACTGTTTGTTCTTTGGAGGAAAAGTGTACAGAAAGGGCCACACAGAAAGCGCAGTCCTTGCTCAATCTAGTTTTGAAATATGAGACTTGGCAGCACCTGGGCGACTAAATCCTCCTGACACTTAGAGATAACTCTGACATCTTGGATTTCCATTTTCTCTGGCAGCTTGAGATGCTTCTGTGTTTGAGTTCACCATTTTTCCAGACTCAAGAGGATGGCGCAGCTTTGCACCATGCTTATGCCTGCCCCCAGACAGGATCCTCAGGATAGATGCTTCAGCTCTTTGGGAAGATTATGTTGCTCACAAAATGCTAATGGAAGCTACCACTTTTAAGGCAACAACAGGGAAACTGTCCTCCCATGCTTTCACGTTTGTTTTCTTCTTCCATTTTTGTCCATGATGCAATAGGGGTAACATTCATGCTAAAAGTTGTTCTAGTTCTTTCAGTCTCCCCCAGCACATTGCTTATGAAGGTATCTTACTGAACAGGCTGAGATGGACCCAATTCCTTCATCTTGTCCTGAAGCTGTAAATATGACAAAATTTTACTAGGCCAGTGAGAGCGCGGTTTTGTGTCTTGAGGTGATCAGAAAGGAGGCTGGAGCCATGGACTTTTGTCAAACAAGTACTTTACATCTAACAAGTATTAGATAAAAGGCAGAAATCATCCAGGGGGACTGATGACTCATTCTAGGTAGCTGTTAACTCAGTGTGTTAACATTGAACAGATCACTACCTGAAGCACTTTAGTTTCTGATCCCATTTTGCTTTGCTTGCTCTGTGTTGAAAGCTGCTATGTATGGCCTATCACTTGGGAATTTTGTTATGGAGGCCATAAACCTTTGCATCTTCTAGGTTTTAAATCCTTACCTATTTTATGTGGTATGTTCCTTGATCCCTTCTGCCCAGCTTTGACAAAACCTGTATTATTGGCATATCTTTATGTAGGGACATTATATGTAGTAGTAATTTAAACATGCATAGTCTCAGCTGTTGTAAACTTACAAAGCAGCACAGTGCCATGGGGATAAAGGGGAAAATAAGGAGCTTAGGCAAGAGGCCTTTATCTTAGTCCTGCTTCTGACTTTCCTCCTGCTTTGCCTAATGTTCTTGAGGAAGGCCATTTCCTTCTGGACTTATCTTTATTCACCCATTAAAGATGACAAGTCTTGCTCTACAGGGGTGTTATGAGGTTTAATGAGCATTCAATGAAAGCTCTCCAGTCCAAAAATGTTGAAAGGGGACATGAGCTGTGTGCCATAGAGATTAAGGCAAAACTGTCCTATTTCTTTTACGTCCCTCTCCCCTTGATGTTCCTGTTCATCTTTTACTCTGGCTCAGGCTCCATTGGAAGCGAAATGTACTTGTTAAGAGAGAAGGAAGTTAACATTACAAATAAAGCGAATAACATTTGCTGGATTTCTGAGTTGAGCTGTCTTATTGGGCAGTCAAACTAGTCAGCAAAGGCTACGAGTGGGACTCCAGAGCTAGGAGTAAGAGCAGGGAGAGGAATGAGTTAGGTAAGAAAAGGGAAGGAGACAAGGTGGACCTGGGCCTATCCTATGTTATCTAACCTCATCCTGGCTATAAGATATTAGACCCAGTCCTAATATACCAAAAAGATAATTCCAGACTTCTGCATGTTTCTTCCCTCTTTGTCTGCAGTCTGTTGCTGTTTAGCCATGGTCAGGGAGAAACACTACATTAGACAAATCGAGTGTCATACTGGAAAGTATAAACAGATGTATAGACTACCAGACAAGTGAAATAATCTTTTCTCACTACTCAATACTGGTAGTCCAATGCCACATTTCAGGACAGACTAACCAGCTAAAGTGGAAAGAAAGGCAAGTGGAAGACTAGAGGTCTATGAACTATGAATTAAGAAGAAACTTTGGAAGAATTGTGTTGGATAGTCTCCTTTCAGCACGTCTGCTTCCCAGACAGTCCCCAGCCTGTAACATTTCAAGAGGCTTCTCCTTCTGTGGTGTGGCACTCTGCGTGTGTCCCCCTTGAATTTAATAAAGTTCCTGTTGGCCCATTTCTCCAGCCCATTTCTGTCCTTTAAAATGGCAGCCTTGCTCTGAAGCCTATCAGCTGTTCCCCCCAATTTCGTGTCATCTGCAGGCTTGATGAAGGTGCACTCCATCACTCACTCCAGGTCTTTGGCAAAGATGTGAAACAGAATACAGCTTCCAAACAATATATTTCTTCCAGTTTCCTATAATTAGGACCACCTTGTAGTCAGTACATTTACTTCCAGCAAGAATAGGTGCCAGTTAAAAAGTGTCTATTGTACTCCAGGCAGGTGGCAGCTGTGGAAAAATAAGAATCTTTTACTACTTAACCAGCTATATTAAAATCGATGGAAAAATGGCTGACCAAAGTAATCAACCTCTGTGGTGGCCTGGTAAACAGAACACATGCACTCTGAATTGCATCTACACTATAAATTATGCTTTCTTATCATATTACTTACTTACCATTGCCAATTAGGAGGTAGTTTTCTTATATTACATCACTAAAGAGTGCACTGCTTGGTCAATTATCCCTGTGTGAACTGAAATACAATAGCTGATAGCCCACATTTTTATGCTGTGACATTTATTTAATTTTGTGTGCATGTGTCTGTAGGCACATTGTGGTGGAAAGCCTCTAATGAGAACAGTTTGTTGGTGCTCTGAATTCAGCATGTACTTGCTTGTTCTTATTAAGCAGGCACTCTGGCCTATGGAAACAATCGAAACCACCTGCGTTTCCTTTGAACCAGAGCCTTGCTTTCAACTGAGCATCCTCGTGTTGTAATACCTCATCAGACACACAGTAGGAAAAAGCACTTACACATTTCGCTCCCTCTGTGTGTATCCAGTGAAAATTTGCCAGGCACGTAATCATGCATGTGTCATTACAAGCTAGCAAAACCCATTTAGGCAGCCTTTATTTATTTTTAAACTAGGTGCTCTGAATGTGAGGCAGGGCCTGGACAAGGAGCAGAGAGAAGTGAGGACATAGAAGTGACCCATGGAGCTCAGTGCTGGCGGGTGAGAGAGTTCCCCTTGGCATGGGCCAGCCCTGGTCAGAAACATGAAGCTCTGGAAGCCGGATAGCCACCCTGAGCCAGTGCAGCACTCTTGCTGACAAAGGTCTAATCCCATCACCATGTCCTGCTCTACAGCAAAAATGTGCCCTGAGAAGTCTGAGTTTCCAGCAACTATTGTGGAGCCTCAAGGGGTTTCCAGGATCCTCAGACACTCATTGGAAAACAGGGAATTGCCCAATGTCCCATAGGAGCTCTAAGGTACCAGGGAAGGAAGGCATAGCACTTCAGCCATGGGCTTAGCCAGCTGAGTGGATTCTATGGGTTTGGTATCTTCCTCCTCTCTGCCCTAAAAGAAATGTATGGAAAAGCACATTTTCAGTCTCATTTCAAGGGCACAAAGAAAGCACTTTAATTCTTGTCAGAATGTGTAATGTACTGGGACTAGAGACAATAAATATTTGTATCCTTAGGAGTTATGAGCTGTACATAGTGGCAGTGAGGAGTTTTACAAGGCAATGTAAGTAAGTAATGACTAAAACACAAGTGGATCAATTCAGAGATTGTATAAAAAATTTGGGCCTCATTTTGATCTCCCTGCCAGTTTACCCTAGCTTGTCATGACAGCCTGAAGTAAAAAAAACCCCAATGTTTTATGGTGTTATGGGGTGCCCTTGTCCTTATTTCTCACACAGTCAGTTGTGGAAGTGCCGGGCAGTTTAAATATGATTTTTATTCCTCTGCATATTCACTGCTCAGTTTTTTCAAAATAAATTTTCATCCTTTAACTCTCAGGCACCAGCAGAGTTCTGTGTTGTGTTGTTTTCCTTTAACAAGGGAATGACTTAGTTTCATGGAAAGAGCTCTCTGTAGAGTCGGTCAGATAAGATTTTAAAGAATAATGAGGTTCTTAAATACAATTGAAAAACAGTTCTGAACTATTCTGTGCTTGAATTCCATCTCCACTATTTAAATAATGTATTTACATACAACTTCTGGCAAAAATGATAATGACAGCAGATTTAGAGCCTCTGATGGGTCTCACCTGCTTGGTGCTGATATGTTTGTGTGCATGTAAGAACAGCTCCACCGCTGTGCTCTACCTGTGTTTTACACAGCATGAAGGCCTAGGTGTGCTAGAAGTTTCCACCTGTTCAAGCTGTTGGAGATTTCTGCTACAGCAATGAATTGTTGTCCCTTTCAACAAGTGTGACTACATGGTCCAGAGACAACATTCCCAGATGCAGGAATCTTGGTTTCATCCAGTTCACTGGCGTAGTTGAGGGTAAAAAAAGGCAATGAGTTTCATGTACTTTTAATTTGGGTAATATGAAGTTTTTCTGGTTTTCATTACTCAGACTCACTGCAGGAAGAATATATCCATTCCTTTATTTATGGCTAGATTGACCTCTACTTAATCTATGACCCATGATCCCTGAAGTCTCTAATCTTTTTTTGTTCTCAGGGCTTAGCTCTGTTATCATGAGGTCTTTGAAACCCTGCCTCTGAATTCATCTGGGCTGCACTTGCAGCTCTAGGTGATGATGGTGGTGGTGGTGTCATTGATTAGCTGCAGGCTTCTCTATCTGAACTCAGCTAATAAGAATTTCTCAATTTCAGCAGACGTCTCTGCTCCAATGCCAAATGGGGAGGTTTCGGACTAGTGATGTGAAAGTCTAGAAACTTGCCACTTAGTTCACCACCCGGGGAGCTTCTCTGATGGTGTAAGAGCCCTTCAACAGAACGCAATTTTATGAAATGCTGTATATTCTCTTTTGTTCTATCAGTCTGAAAAATGTTCGTAAAGCCCACATTAAAAAAATGGATAAATATACAAACACAGGCATTAAAAATGTCTCTTTATGTATGCTAATATGCCTCCCCAGTAAAATAGAAACAGTCCTATTACTACAGAGTGTCTAGATGAAGTACTGACCCCTGTGCTGTCCAGATTTCTGATTCCCATGTGCAGAATCTGGCACCTTCCCTTGATAAACTTCATATGGTTGGTGATTGCCCAGCCCTCTAATTTGCTGAGGTCTCTCTGCAAGGCCTCCTTATCTTTGAGGGAGTAACAGCTCCTCCCAGTTTTGTATCACCTGAGAACTTGCTCAGTATCCCTTCCAGTCCTGCATCCAAGTCGTTTATGGAGATATTGAAGAGAAGTGAGCCGAGGATGGAGCCCTCTGGAACCCCACGAGTGACAGGTCACCTGTCTGATGTCACCCCGTTCACTATAATCCTTCGCACCTCACACGTAAGCCAGTTGCTCACCCACTACATGATGTGTTTATCCAGCTGTGGGATGCACATGTTTTCCAGAAGGATCCTGTGAGAGAGAGTATCAAAAGTGTGGCTGAAATCCAAAAAGATTACGTCAACTGGCTTCCCTTGATCAACTAGGTGGGTTACCTGGTTGTAAAAGGGGATCAGGTTTGATCAGCAGGACTCCCCTCACTTGAAATCATGCTGGCTATGACCAAAATCTGTTATGTCCTTGAGTTGTTTTTCAATCCCTTCCAGAATAACCTTCTCCACAACTTCACCAGGAAATGAAGTGAGGCTAGTAAGCCTGTCTTTTCTGAGGTCCAACTTTTGCCCTTCTTGAAAATCAGGACAATCCCAACTTCCAGTGAGCTGGGACCTTACTGGAATCCCAAGACCACTCAGCAGTGTCAAAGCCAGAGAATAAAATACTATTGCTCTGAGGCAAATAAAGGTGCAGAAGAGTGGTGGCACTGCCACAAATACAGAGATCAGGCACAGAGAGGAAGTCTGGATTTAGGGATTGCTGAGCACTTTCTGTGGTTGAGGTGTCTTAATCTTTATGCTGCCAGGTCTCCAGCTGAAGAGAGGCCTGTCTTGTCTCCTTTTTGATGAAAGAAATCCAGCCTAGAGGTCTCCTATGTGCTGTATCAAATTTAATTCAAAGGATGAGGCAAAATGAATGCAAAACTTTGAGGCCCATGTAGCAAAACTAAAATATGCACCATGTAGACCTCTTGGGTCAAGGGAGATTCATCCTGCCTTAGGATTCAAGATACGATTTTGCTTTCTGAAATGCTTCTAAGATCGGGCACAGGCATTCCTAGATCAAGACAATCAAATAGAAAAAGGGCATGTGGTACAAACATCAAGGTGCAACACAGTAGGCATTTACTTCAGTTTAAAACACTCTTGTAGACAATAACAGGCAATGTGCTGAAAATACGGCCTGACATAGGGATGCTTTCATTTTATAAGCCCACTTAAAGTTTCCATCTTTATAGTGTACTTGAAAAGAAGCAGTAATCTTAATCCCTGCAATCTTGACCTCAAATTATATTTTAGTGTTTTCTCCATAGCAAAGGAGATGTGATGCAGATGGCATTACCTCATGTATATCCGTATGGCAAATTATGTTCCATTGCTACATGCACACTAACTCTGGAAAACGCACAATACCTCTTTTTAGTGAAAATCTCTCTTCCCGAAAAAAATTCTGAAATCTGAGCTAGGAAACCAGATAGGCCAAGAACCTCTATATTCTATGGAAATCTCGCAGTGAGTGTGTATTGGGCCAGATCTTTAGACAATGTAAGACTGGTGAAACTGAGATACAGCTTTCTTTTCTTTTGTGGTTAGCAGAGCTGGATTAGTGCTCAGGAAATGTGGGTTCAGCTGTGAATTCTGCAGCAAGCATGATGCAGCTGTGGGCGATTCAGAGCTGCCTTAGCTTCTGTGTGGAAAATGTAGCCAGCTTTCTTCCCTGGTTTACCTGGGCACCACTGGGTGTGCTGCTACAGCAGTAGGATCAGTATGGATGTCCACAAAGATCACACACATCTGGGTAAGGGTTGGTACTTTTATTTTCTGACATATTTAGGACCTGCTTTGAGGGTTTCACTTTGGCCTAGGAGTGCCTTAGTACAAAATCCTAGGACTTCCTGGTTATCTGGATGAAAACAAACCTGTTGAAAATGAACCCTTTTTTTTTTTCCTTTGAGGTAAAGAGTTCTAATGACGGAAAACACCAAACCTTAGTCAAATAAGAAAAATAACCTTTTTGAGGCAAGCCTCTTTCCCATAAATTGAAACCTCTGAATGGAGTGCCTGCCAAAGAATGCTCTCTTCCTGGAACACAGGGAGCAGAAAGCCAGCGACTTGCTTTGAATGTGTTGAACCAAATTTTAACAGCTATATCTACTTCTAGACTGACCCCGAGCCTGGCTTTTTTCTTTTCCTCACAAATACTACTACTGCTTCTTCCAATTCGTTGATATATTCCTTAAGGATTGCACATAAACTTGGAGATTTCTGGAAGAAAATATCTTGAATATGAAGCTGATCATAAAGCTACCAAAACCCTAATAATACTCCCTGCCCATTCTTGTGGTATAAAAATACAACTAATGTTAGTCCAGTGAACAGCAAGTGAGACTCTGGAGGGCTCTCTGGAAGTCTGTTTTGGCTATAGTATTACTTTTCCCTGTTTAACTTTGTAAACCTGTAATTGGCAATAAAGGAGACCGCACTTTTGCTTTTTTAACTAATATTTATTTAAACCTTACCATAAGGTGCACATAGTGGTTTCTTTTGTTTCCAGCAGCATAAAATTCATAAGCAGGGACCAATTTATCATTCAAAAAATTATTTTGTGTTTTTAACCTAAAATGTCTAGCTTCACAACGAGTTTTTTAGAGACCTAGCCAGCTTCACAACGTGTCTTTAAGAGATGTAGCCAGCTTTTTTTCACAGCCTTTCAGTGCTCTCTTGTATATGGGGGCTACTGTGTGGGATCTCATACTGGAAAAAGAGACCCCTTTGGATAAAGACAGAGACCTGCTCTCAGAATTTGTATCTGTGTTGGAAGCAGCCAGGCAAAGCTGCCCAATCTTGGTTGTGCTGCCATGAATCTGTAGTTACTTAATACTATTATTTCAAATGTGCAGCTACTTCCATACAAATACAGACTGAGCAGAGCATAGTGTCTGGATCCATGTGTCTGTGTATCCTGATCATGCATGTTTTCAGAGTGGCTGTTTTATATGTGTGGCTAACAGGGACTTTTGCCCTTTATTTTTAGAGAAGTGGCGAGAAGATAGCTCTTCTAAGATAAATTAAACAGGAAAAGAGACATAGAACTGAAAAGACAAAGGGCAAACATTTTTGTAGAGATATACACAACATTGGTAGTGAAAGAGTAATATTTACAGTGAAAGTGAAAGCTTTTAACATTTCAAATAATCTGCTTTGCGTTGGAGAACGATCTTGTCTTCTGGTTCCTGTTTTAATTTTTAAAAAATCGTATTTTTTGGTAAAATGTTCACATACATGGAATTTAGGTTTGCATGCATTTCAGTGTTTACAGTCAGTAATTTTCACTTAATCCACCCATCCAAGATGCATATTCTTTTAATTATGCTGAATCTCGCCTAGTGTGCAGTGCTAATGCTACACAAAAAGGACAATTGTTTTAAGTAGAAAACCCACCAGAATCCAGGAGGATAAATTAGGCAAAGAACCCTGGTGTACTTGCCATGTTTTATACATTTTCTAAAACACCCTCAACTGTTCTCTTTCAAAGTCGGGACATTAGACTAGATGCATCTTTAGCTTGACCCTGTTACAAGAGTTCTTATGTTTCATGTTATGAAGAGAAGAACATCTGGAAATAAAAGCTTTGTCTGAGGCTGGGCTGAGATTCTTGGTTGCCTTTTAAGAAAAATATCATGTTGATTGCTTTCATCATATAAATATGAACAACAGGAAAAATCTGTCAGCATTTGGTGAGATTTTGTGTCATAGCAGATAAAGTTTTTCTCAGCTCTGATTTCAGACTTTAGTAGTGAAACCATCTGTTGAGGAGCTCATTTGTTTTGTTTTATTTATCGCAGCGGATTATCTCTTCAGATAATATTTCACAAGATCCAAGGGAAAAGTAGTGATAGATTTGGCTGCCTAATTCATCAGCTAAAACTAAGAACATGCTCCTTTGCTGTCTTACAAGTGTCATTTAGGAGACTTGGACCATCAATGTAGCAGAAACCCAAGGGAGCATAATGACTGCCTCCTTAGCTGGCACTGGTGCTCGGGGACACGACTAAAGGCTTCCAGAGGAGAAATATGAGGTTAGAATGTGAGAAAGGGCCAAGGCAGCCCAGCTGAGCAGGCTCCCATGAGCTGTGGGTAGCACTCCGTGGAAGCCATTGCATTACATAATGGGAAGTGCTCTGGTTTACACACAGAATATTGCTGCACTCTGTAATCATCCTCTTCTTGTCTGAGTTCAGTGGCAGCTTTGAACTTGCTGATTGCTTTGGCAGGAGTAAATAGGAGAGAAAAGAAGGGATTACGGAGCAACTCCACCATTATGGTGGTAAGCAGCTTTCCCAGTTGTGGGAGGCTGACATTCCCCTAACATCTGGAGATCGTCCCTCACATCTGGTGGCTGCTGACTCTTCTCCACTGTAACAGCATTTCCTCAGCTCCTTGGCACAGCAGGTGCTCCCAGAAGGAGTCTGCCTCTCTTCTTGCTGTGCCCCACTGGCTCTCTGGCTGCTGCCCCCAGTGCAGCACAGGAGGGACAGGGCAGACTGAAGGGGAGTGCTGACACAAATTCTGTGGCTGTGAGTCGTGGGGCAGGGACTGTGCAAAGGCTGATGGTGCTCAGGTCAGTGCTGGCTCAGAGGTCTGTCCTCCAAGATGCTGCCAGTGCATCCCCCCTGCCATCAAGGGACAGCATGGGAGTGATCCCTTGGCTTTGTGGAGTGTACTCAGGAGGCAATTTTCTGTCACTCTTGAAGTGAGTACATGTGCAATGTAGATAAATTTATTTAGGGTCTATTTGGTAGCTCATGATACAAGCAAAGTGATGCAAGCAGGCTGGAGTTGTGTAAGAAGCTCTTCTCGTAATGCATTACAGGTGTCATCAACAAAATATTTGCATAAACTAGAACAACAAGGCAAGGACCTACATGCCTGGAAACGCTGAGATGGGCAGGATCCCCCAGGGATGACAGGCAAGGGTGTCCCACTGCTCTGCTGGAGAAGGAGCAGGGGCAAGTCCCCAAGTAACCCAGAAAGAGAACATGTCCCACTATCTTAGCCACTGCAGTCTTTGCTCTTGAACATGCGAACAAAGTTTTGGGGGGGGACAGCCCCAGGCTGGCAAGTCTTTGTGTCAGGAAAAACAGAGAGATGTGGGAGAATCCAAAGAGGCATAGCCTATTGCCTCCTGGGAGCAGGTGTCTTTAGAGGACTTCCTGCCCTAGGAGGCTCTTTCTGGTGAAATTTTCGCCAATTTAATGAACTGCAGGGCCACGTTTCTGAGAGGAATCTGCTTGCTGAAACACATTTTTGTGTCCCCCAGTATTTTTGTGTCTCTGCTATGATTCCCTTAATCTTCTGATTTAAGTGTTCAAGTGTAGCTTCTCTTTCTCTTGGGCTTGCCCAACACGAAGTTTTTAGTTGACATCTGCCTCTTTGACTAATGCAGTCCTTGTTCCAAGTGCTTAAATGATATCTTAGGGAATTTCAGTGTTTCAGACAAAAATGTTTTCATACTGTTTATCTGTCTTTTCTATTTTTTCGCTTGTGTGCCATTCTCTTCTATTTATTTTAGCTATTGTCAGGCAGCACAATTTTGGTATAACTGATATTCAGTAGTTTTCTGATCCAAGGCTTTAAGTCATATATTACTCCGTGGGATTAGCCCTGCGTGAAACCGCATAGTCCTGGATTAGACATTAAGAATATGTATCATGTTTTAAAAATTCATTTATGCAACTATTGGGTAAAATTAGACTCAGACAAGCTGTTCTTGTCACAAACCCATGAAAGTTCTCAAGACCTTCCCCCCTTAACCAAAGTTATTTGCCTGCAGGCATGAAGTTTCCACAATAGTACAATGGGAAAAACTCTTTTGTGGTCAGTTAGTAACGTGTAGTTTTGCAAATGGATTACGAGGTTGGTTATCACCACATTATATTATTAACAGCGCTTCAGAAATACTCGAGTAAGTTGAAGTAATTTTTATTGGTGTCGTACTTCTGCATTGACAATAAACTTCCGGGCTCAAGTGTCAGATACCTTCTGTCCCATGAGGACCCCAGACAGTGAGTCCCAGACATCTGGAGAGCATCTTCATGGAAGAGATAGTCTCTACGGGTGTGTAATGGAGCCTGTGTAGGGCATGAAAGTGGTTCCAGATTAAAGGATGAGAAATGCATGTTCCTGGGAAATGATACCGCAGGGCTCAAGTGCAGAGACAGCAGTTAGAAAGGGACCATAATTTTACAGTCTGTGCTGTCAATTATAATTCACAGCATGTTCCACAATGTCACACACATAAACAGACTCAGAGGCTCCTGAGAGATTTCAGTTTCTTGCTGCTCAAAAAAATGTTTTCCTTCTCCTTATTCCTGGAATTATTTGCCCTTGGAAAGGCTATAAACATGCTAATATTTGAAAGTTTAAAAAATGAAAGGTTCTCTACGTGAATGACCAGAATTTCTTGGTATGTTGTAATACATTTGGGAATTTAGGTCCAGATCCATAGATATATTTAAATCTCTAAACAGACACAACTCCTTCTGCAGCTCCATTGTGGAAATAGTTACTGTGGTGGGAGGTCCCTCAGACAAATGGATCCACAAGCAGCAGAAAGGTGGTGAAAGAGATTCAGCTACAGGAGAAATTGTGCAGTCAAGTGGCCTAAGGTCAGACGTGTCTGAAGTTCCTCTCCTAATGGCTTCTTCAGTCACCATTTAATGTACACTGGGATCCCTGGCCCTGTCAGCTGCACAGATTCTGCAACTGCCTCTTTCTGAGTAGGGCTGTTCTAGAATGGTCCTATTCAAGATTTAAAAAAAATAAATTAAATTAAATGGGCATGTTGAATTCAGTGGCTGTAAAACGTGTCTGAATCACAGTCCTGGAGACCAAAATCCTCTGCCTTTCCACAGAAGTGCTCCAGTTCTCCCGTGCTGCCCTACAAAGGTGTGGCAGTCCAAACCTGAAAGGAAAAACACTGGAGGAGTTGAAGGGTGCAGTGTGTGTGTCTGTTTAATCATCATTTGCATCCCTAGTGAGACTGTCAGCAAAGCAGCACATAAATACCACTGTTGGTATCTTTGCTTATTTAATTTATGTAGTTATTCACTACACAGGAAACAAGACCAAAGAGCATTAAGTTATAGCCATTATCAGGACCGTTTCAACATCTTTCAAAGCTAATCTTGCAATATGACAAGAAGCAGCTCTGGAAGGAAACACCGACTTTGGGTCCACTCAAGTGCAGTCTGTTCACATGGCTGCTGCTTGAACAGGGTGCCTCCTAAGGGTCTCCCTCTTTTAAACTGGTAGGGAGAATAAACTTTAAATGGTTTTGATTTTTAAGGTGTTACTAAGAGGAAGAGGTCAAGGACATTTGGGTCTGATTTTCCTCTTGCACTGTGAAAATCAGTCTCAAACTCACTCCCAGCTTTTCTGCTCAGCTTTGATGTTCTGTATCTGAAGCCATGGAGAACTGCTGTGAAAAAAGACTGCTTCTGCTGAAAGAAAGAGAATGTACAGCTGCAAACCACTACTGTCCCTATCCTATTCTGCATCTCACATTTTCTCATGATGGTGAATCACAATCCTTTACTCATAACGACAGTAATTTGTTGTTGTGGAAAGTATAAGAATGGCTTCAATTCAACATGCTGTCTTAATTATAAAGGAAATACAAGCTGCAAAGTACAAAGAAATAAGTAATACTTGTTAATAGGATAATTAGAAAATCCTGTAAGGAGCAGTGAGGAACATCTGAAAAACTAGTGGAATTTAGCATTCACTTGGCAAAGTTTATTTCGTATAAAATTGTCTCATTAAGAGTTTCAGCTTCAAAACGGGGAGGTAGGCAGTTTTTCTGTGACATTTTTATATTATAAAATAAATTACATGTTTAACTGTTTACAATTTAATAAAAGATGCTGAGATACTAATTAGTATTTTATTAATATTTGACCCTTAGCTATGCATAGAAACAATGTTTGGAGCATGGCCTTGTAAGGTAAATATTTAAATCTCTAGACATTCCTGTCTTCTTATTTGCATCACTATAAGTAGCTTTTTACCTGATTTTATCACTGACAGAGAAATATAAAACTAGCATAAAAACTAACAAGCCAATCTCCATGGAAATCAAGGGGGAACCTTCCCATGGGTTTCAGTGGAAACTGGACTGGTCTTGTAGTGACAAGGGGATAGATGCATTTCCTTGTGTTTAAAAGATCCCTTAATGACATTTTGCTGGCAGAATTATCTTAGGATCATAGCATGTTTGGGTTGGAAGGGACCCTTTAAAGTCCTATCATTAGATCAGATGCATCAAAGACAGGTATTCAGTGGGAGACTTTTAAGGAAGAAAGGGTAGTAGCTTAGATAGTATTTGTTGGATTTTATTGTACAAAGCCACTTGGAAAGCTCTTTAAACTCAATACAGATAAACAATGTTAAAATCCATATATTTTACTGAGATTTCTGTGGACTTGTTTGATTTGCTACATATGTGCATTAGAAATTTTTTTTCCTTCAATGCAGTTTAAAAACATACAGTGGAATTAAACTTAGTGGCAGTGTCTCTTCCTGCATCATATGTACATAGGAATGGGAAATGTCTGCTCATGTTTATACCAATGAACTACAAGTGGAGTTTGTGACTTCAAACAATGGACATTCCAGAAGAATACAGGAGTTGAGAGCTTGCCAGAGAAGGAACCAGGTTTGGGTTTTTGTTTGCTTTTTCATTTAGTGACTATTGTGACCTGGTATCAAAAACCAAACCAAACCAAATCAAACCAAACCAAACCAAACCAAACCAAAAAACCCCAGCAATTTAAGGGGAATTTGAAGTTCCTCAAGAGCTCCTTGCATTCTGTAGCCACCAGGACTTTGCATCAATGAGTGCAGAAGACTTCTGCGGACCACACTCTGCCACAAGGGCTGCTGAGGGTCTGGGAGCAGTCTCTGGCTAAATGAACTGGAGAACACAGTGGGAGCAAACAGGGCAATCCAACCCTTCCATACTTTAGTTCCTCTGTGCACTTCATAAACATAAACAGTATATGCAACTAATGCTTGTGTGAATATATACTCGTGAATGCAAAATTCAATGAGCTGAGCTGTTTCTCAGCTTTTTACATACTGGAGTGGGGTGTATCTCCCTTTCCTGGCTCCTAGGATTTGCCCTTACACGTTTGAAAGTGTGTTCGTAACTTTGCAGCATTGACATTTCTGTTCCCTTGTTCCCCTTCACTACTGGGTAAACGACTTTTGTGCTACTCTCATTAGAGTAGGAACAGTGTTTGTACCTTAGAACAAATGTTACAAGTAATATAAACAGTGCCATTCTTGTGCCAAAGTGTATGTTTAGGATTAAGCTTCTTTTTAATTGCGTTGGTAAATTACTTTTGAGTTACGAGGCAGTGCTACGGGAAGGAGCTTTATAAACCTGATTGTATCATTCTCATGTTTTCCTACTTTAAGACTATTTAAACAGATGAGTGTACCAAGTGTCTACGGAAGCTTCGTATAGATATTTTATATCACAGGAATGCAGCTTACTGCGTACTGCAACAAATCATTTACAGATAGACTGGCTAGCGGATAGACAAATGTGTATGGGTATACGTGAACTGTCTTGGATCCCAAGAATTCAATAGCAGAGCATCTGGAGATTGCTACCTTAAACTTTGTGTTGCGTGTTGGAGACCTCTGTGTTGGCATGGAGAGTGTTTTAGGAGCTGTCTTGCCTGCCTTTGGCTGCTTTATCCATTACTGTATATTAATACCCCAGGAGAGGCAGAGCTAGGAGGGAACAATTTTCTCCAGGCACATTTTGGCATGTGATCTGTGAGGTGAGAAGGGAGCCAGGCAGATTAGTCCTCATCACCTTGCCTTGTTAGCAGAGACGAAGCACCCCATGGCCTGTATGAAGGTGTTTGGTGCTCTGTGCCCATACCATGCTGCAGATTTTTGCAGCTCCCTAACAGTGTCTAGCAGTAGGGGGAGGTCTAAGCCAAGCAGCCCTGGTTGGGAGCCTGACAAGGAAGCTGAGACAAGCGGCCACACAATGTGAGAGAGACGTGGCCGGAAAAGCTTAAGCAAGTTTCTTAAAAAAAAAAAAAAAAAAAGGGAGTAGATGCAAGGAGAGAGGTTGGATAGCCAAAAAACAAAAGCAGCCAGAAAGCTAAATACATGCAGCTGAAGAACTTAAAAAATTCAGGAGGAAGACATGAGAGGTGGCCAGAACAGCATTAACAAAACAGACTCTCCCTTTCCCTTCCCTGATCATCTTTCATTCCACTACATCCTTCTCCTCAGCTCTTGGCTCCTCACCCTTTCCTCCTCCCTCCTCCTAACCATTGTGGAGAATAGCAGCTTCAAAAACCTGTCAGCTCAGCTTTGCACAGCAATAAGAGAGTGATACAATGCCCAGAGTGATGAGTGAATTTAGGAAAACAGTTAATACAATAAACCAAAAATTAAGATACTTCTAAAAAAAATGGAGGGATTTTGCCATTCAATACATAAATAGTTTTAAGGAAAAGGTAATTACAGGTAGTTGTGACAGTGTTGTGATTGTCTTGGCTTGTGAATGAGGTGTTGTGTGTCCTGTTCTTGAGTAGTCACTTTGCATACCTAGGACAACCTTCCTGAACAAAGTCAGCTGAAATGTGGTGCCTTGTAATCAGGCAGTGAGGAATGTGTCCTGATAGTCTCTCTGGTTGTATAATGGCAAAAAAAAAAAAAAAAAAAA